>CM035838.1:82127161-82314661 GCA_020510985.1 Pholidichthys leucotaenia
GGAAAAATTGGCAGTTTTATTTTGATAATTAAGTGTGTGACCATGCATATCGCCTAAAAAAAAAAAATTCAAAGCATATTTTACCAATATAAATCGGCGAGCCTCTCGTTCTTGCCTCTCGTTCTGCTCCGGTCGCTGTTTCGTCCGCGTCTTCCTCCGCACCCTCGGGCTCGAACAAATACGGCTGAATAACCCCATCAGCACCACCCAAAACTACTTCATCATCAGATTCGTCAGTTTCAATATCATCACTTATATTGCGGTCGTCATACTCGATAAAATAATCGCTGTCCGAATCACTCTGCTGTCGTTCAGCCATTTCTGCAGGCCAGTGATCATCCATTTCCTGCAGCCATTTCCTGTTTCTCCCTGACCTGACGTCACTGCTGCACGCCCCTATCGAGAGATGGCGGTACTGCAGCATCACTAAGTGAAATATGGGCTATTAACAAATAAAGTCATTTATGGAGGCTGGTGACACATTTTAAATCACGGGAATGGCCAGAATGGAATATTTTCATACAATCAGTTTATTGATTCAATAAAAAAATGTCACCGTCCGAGGCCTTTAAGATCCAGGAATACCCCAACTGAATACTCTTTATTTTCAGCGGCAGTTGATATTTTTTCTATAAATTCCATTTGAGCAAATGCAGTTGATGCTCTTAAGGGATAAGATGCTTACGTAGAAGCGTGGCTTAGCTGTCGTTGAGTGACGATCCAGCTGCAAAGATGTGCTGATGCGAACAGATGGCTCCAGACCGCTGCACTGGGCTGAGTGGGCTAAATAGCCCGCGGCTGACGAGGCGCAGGTGTGCGCGCAGCTGAGACAGATGATGAGCGGCGAGTCATGACAGTACTCCCCCCACTAGCAGCGCCTCCTGGCGCTGGTTTGTCCGGGTGCGCCCGGTGGAACTCCGTGATGAGACTCCTGTCCAACACCAAGGAAGAGCGCACCCAAGACCTCCACTCAGGGCCGAATCCTTCCCAGTCCACCAAGTACTGCAGCCTGCGACCTCGGCGCCGGGAGTCCATGATGGAGGCCATGATGAGTCCATCAGAGGCGCGGGCGACGCCGCGGGCGGAGGACAGAGAGGATCGGAGACCATGGGCTTGATCTTTGACACGTGGAAGGTGGGACATATGCGGAGGGAGGAGGAGAGGGCCAGACGCACAGCCATCGGGTTGATGATTTTTGAGATGGTAAAAGGGCCAATGAAGCGTGGGGCCAGCTTCCTCCTCTCAGCCTTGAGGTTGATGTCTTGAGAAGATAACCAGACTCGTTGGCCCACCTGGTAGGCAGGGGCCGGTCTCCTGTGGTGGTTCACCGTGGAGCTGTTGCGCGCCGCCGTGCGTAATAACACATCGCGCGCTCTGGTCCACAGACTCCGACAGCGTCTCAGGTGCACCTGGATGGAGGGAACGGCCAGCTCGCCCTCCTGCTCCGGGAATAAAGGGTCGTACCCCAAGGACGCCTTAAAGGGGGACATCCCCGTGGCAGAAGACCGTGCCGTGTTGTGGGCATACTCGACCCAGGCCAGGTGCGCGCTCCAGGACGTCGGGTTGGAGGAGGTGACGCAGCGCAGGGCAGCTTCCAGTTCCTGGTTGGCACGTTCACACTGCCCATTGGACTGCGGGTGGTGGCCGGAGGAGAGGCTTACCGTGGCCCCCAGAGCGTTGCAGAAACACCTCCATACCTCAGAGACAAATTGGGGGCCCCGATCAGAGACGACGTCCACCGGTATCCCATGCAGCCTGACCACGTGCTGGACTAGAAGGTCCGCTATCTCCCGCGCCGTGGGGAGGCCCCGGAGTGGCACGAAATGGGCAGCCTTGGAGAACCGATCCACGATGGTCAGCACAGCATCGTAGGTATTGGAGACCGGAAGACCGGTGACAAAGTCGAGGGCTATGTGAGACGAGGGCCTGCCAGGGACCGGCAGGGGCTGGAGCAGACCCGCAGGGGGAGAATTACCTGACTTGCCGGTGGCACACACAGGGCACACCCGGACGTAGTTGATGGCGTCCTTCTGAAGCCCCGGCCACCAAAAGGAACGCTGGAGGAGATCCACAAGCCCGGAGACACCAGGGTGACAGGCGAGTTTGGAGGTGTGAACCCAATGAATAACCTCCCCCCCGGACAGTTGATGGAACAAACAGCCTCCCTTCCGGTCCACCGCCAGGGTCCGCTTCGGTCTCCTGTGCCCTCCGGATCTTGTCCCTGATGGACCAGGAAATCGCCCCCACAACACACGAGCTAGGCAGGATGGTATGACCCGGCTCCTCCGAAGTCTCAGGGGCAAACTGCCTGGACAGGGCATCGGGCAGGCCGTTCTTAGAACCAGGGCGGTAGGTGATGGTAAAACGGAACCGGGCGAAGAATAAGGACCAGCGCGCCTGGCGGGCATTCAGTCGTCTGGCAGATCTTAGATATTCCAGGTTCTTGTGGTCCGTTAACACCACGAACGGCAGGGCAGCCCCCTCCAACCAGTGGCGCCACTCCTGCAGGGTAAGCTTGATGGCGAGAAGCTC
Source organism: Pholidichthys leucotaenia (assembly GCA_020510985.1). Taxonomy (NCBI): domain Eukaryota; kingdom Metazoa; phylum Chordata; class Actinopteri; order Cichliformes; family Pholidichthyidae; genus Pholidichthys; species Pholidichthys leucotaenia. The sequence goes on from CM035838.1 coordinate 82,129,694, forward strand.
CCTGTCCCCGACGTCATAGTTGCGCTCAGCCAGAGACAGGCGCCGTGAGAAGAAGGCGCAGGGTCGCTTGACCCCATCGGTGGGTGATCGCTGGGACAGCACCGCCCCCACTCCCGTATCAGACACGTCAACTTCTACCAAGCACTGCAGCACGGGGTCAACCTGGGTCAGGACCCGGGAGGAGGAGAACTCCGTCTTCAACGCCTGAAAAGCCGCTACAACCTCACCGGAAGGGGGTCTTGGGAGAAGTGAGGCGGGTCAAAGGGTCCGCGATGGCACCGAAATTGGGCACAAAATGGCGGTAAAAGTTGGCAAACCCAATAAAATGCTGCACCTGCTTTCTGGAAGTCGGCGTGGGCCACTCGACCACCGCTTTAACCTTCGCGGGGTCAGGAAGGACTTGGTTGTGCGAGATTACGAATCCTAGGAAGGAGGTGATCTTGGCGTAAAACTCACACTTTTCGGCCTTGACATACAGCCTGTTCTCCAGCAGCCGTTGTAGGACCCGCCTCACGTGGACATGGTGTTCCTCCCGTGACCTGGAGAAGATGAGGATGTCATCCAGGTACACGAACACGAAGAGGCCTAGGAAATCATGTAGGACATCGTTAATGAGGCGTTGAAACACAGCGGGGGCGTTGGTCAGCCCAAACGGCATTACCAGATACTCGAAGTGACCACTAGGTGTTCGAAAGGCCGTCTTCCACTCATCCCCCTCCCGGATCCGGATGAGGTGGTAAGCACTGCGGAGATCCAACTTGGTGAACCAGGTCGCCCCCCTGGAGGGAGTGGAAAGCGGTATCCATTAATGGCAGTGTGTAGCGGTCCTTCTCCGTGATGTCATTAAGGGCCCGAAAATCAATACAGGGGCGGAGTGACCCATCCTTCTTCGAGACGAAGAAAAACCCTGCACCGAGCGGAGACGAAGAAGGGCGGATGATTCCAGCGTTGAGTGACTCCTTGATGTAGCTGTCCATGGCCTCCTGCTCCCGCGCTGACAGGCTGTAAAGGCGTCCGGATGGCAAGGGCGCCCCCGGGCGGATGTTGATGGCGCAGTCGTAAGGCCGGTGAGGGGGAAGAGACATCGCCCTGGACTTACTGAACACGAGGCCCAGGTCATGGAACTCCAAGGGCACCAGGGTGAGATCCGGAGGCGCGGCGTCCGAGGCCGGAGGGGGAGAGGACGGGGCGCAGGCTGCGGACTGAAGGCAGGTGCCCATGCAGAAGGAGCTCCAGGCAGCGATTCTTCCTGTCTGCCAATCCAGCACTGGGTTGTGCAGGCGCAACCAGGGATAGCCTAATATGACAGGCGACACAGAAGAGGACAGGACATACAAGGTAAGATCCTCCCAGTGATTACCTGAGATTATCACAGGGACCGGCTGGGTGCGATGAGTCACTTGTCCAAGGGGCGCACGGGAGAGGGTGACCAGGCTGAGAGGAGCGGCCAGAGGGTGGCAGGGGATGCCCAATTGGGTTGCCAGGCTCTTTGAAATGAAGCGCTGCTCTGCTCCTGAGTCCACCAGTGCGTGTGTGAGGTGCCCCGTGGCATTGTGACAGAATCGAATGGGCAGAGATAGACTTGTGAGGGGATTCGACCAGTCAGAGTCCGCGAGGCCCCCTACAGTAACTCGCGGACCCCCCCGTTTGGCTTCTCCGGACAATGCTCCACGGTATGCTGATCGCCTCCGCAATACATGCAGAGGCCCAGCTCCCGGCGGCACTGTTTCTCCGCTAGGGGGAGCCTTGACTGACCAATTACCATTGCCTCCGACTCCTCGGGAGACTCCGGAGGAGGTAACGCCAGGGGGCGAGCTTGAGGCGTGCGGACGGAACCTCCATGCGAGCGGCCGATTAACTTCCGCTCGGCAGACCGTTCACGCAGCCTGTTATCCAAGCTAATTGTTAAGGAGATTAGCTCCGAGAGCGTCTCCGGAAGATCTCGGCTGGCCAGCTCATCCTTCAGACCAGAGCTGAGGCTGCGGAAGAAGATGCTACAGAGTGACGCCTCACCCCAGCCCACCTCCTCCGCTGCGACCCGGAAGTCGATAGCGTAATCCGCCGCTGACCGGCTTCCCTGTTGGAGACCAAGGAGACGGTCGGCGAGGATGCTATCACGCCGGGAATGATCGAACACCTCGAGAAAGCTCTGCACAAACTGGCTGTAGGAGAGGTTTGCGTAACTGGGCTTCGTCATGACGGCGGAAGCCCAAGTTAATGCTCGCCCCTCCAGGAGATTGCCTATATAGCCAATTCTGCTGTGGTCCGAGGGAAAATCCCCGGGAACGCGCAGGAACACCGACTCGCACTGCATGATGAACCCCCGCGCTCCGCCGAGCTTGGGAGTTGGGATTGGCGTGAGTCGGGTTGGTGTTCCCGCGGCAGACTGGCCGGCCACCGGAGCGGCAGTTGCTACCCCTCCCTGACGAGCCGGGGGGAACACCTGCTGGGGGTCCAAGCAATCTAACCGGTGAGTGATGTTAGTCAATTGATTTAAAATCACCTGCTGTTGGTGGGCTATTAAATCCACCTGAGCCTCAAGGGTGGAAAGACGGCGTGCGAGCCCGCTGTCTGCTGAGCCGCTCTGCTGGAGCCGTACTGACATAATGTCTGGCTCAGGAAACACGCACGCCGTGCGCTTACGTGGCGGATACCCCATCATCGCCATCCAACCCTCACCGTCGTCACAGGCTTTGCAGGACGCTGTCTCCCGGGCTTCTCCCTTGGCCAACGCCAGCCACCTGTCGCCTACAAGGTTGCCCGGCTGTACGGCGCACCTCTCTGCTTCCTGTGCATCGGCGTTCACCCTCATCACATATTCATATCTCACACATCCATCCATACACGCCTGCTTGTTGAATAAAGCTGTTAAATCTACCCTGAGCCTGCGTGCGTGTTTCTTGAGCCGGGCATTATGTCAGATTGGATCCAGGTCTGGACTGTGGCTGGGCCATTCCAAAACCTTAATCTTCTTTTGGTGAAGCCATTCTTTTGTTGAGTTGGATGCGTGCTTTGGGTCATTGTTGTGCTGAAATATGAAGTTCCTCTTCAGCTTTCTAGCAGAAGCCTGAAGGTTCACATTAATGGTGGAAAAAGTTTTGAAATGATTTATCTTGGTCTCATTTTTTTACATCACAAAAACCTGGCATTTGAACAGGGGTGTGTAGACTTTTTATATCCTATCTATCTATCTATCTATCTATCTATCTATCTATCTATCTATCTATCTATCTATCTATCTATCTATCTATCGACACCCCTACTTAAATGCAGTTCAATGGAACAAAGACACTAAAAGTTGTAAAGACTCTACAAAAATAAATATAAACAGTCATTACAACTGCCAAATATTTTAAAGGAAATAAAAAATTTTCACCCTTCTGTAGATCACCACCTTATTGTGGTGGAGGGGTTTAGTTGATCCCCATGAAGAAGTTGGAACCATTAATCAGTGTATCCAAAGGAGCTGCATGTTTCACAGTGGGCTCACCGCCTGCAGGAGGGCTCATGAGGATCATGGTGCTATGTGAACCAAGTGGCAGTCTGGGTTACCCTGCTTGGACTGCTGCCCCCGTGACCCGGACCCCCCGGATAGGCAGCAGAAGGTGGATGGATGAACAAAAATGTTCAGTATTTTCCCCTGTGAAGTGTATTGGATTTTAGTTTAACAAGCTAGAGTACAAAATAGAGTATGAAGCAGCGTATAGTACAAAAGTAACGAGGTACTTTTTACAAGAAAGATACCATCCAAGGACATGATAGGTTTGAGTCTTTGTTAGAGTAAATACAGCAAAAGAAGGACACATAGAAAAAAAATATATATATATTTAAAATATACAGATAATTTCACACTATCATTAAATTTAGGGAGTCTTAACAGCTTGGGATCAGTCCGCCAAGGTCTCCGCCTTTGACCGCCACCTAATCCACATAGCACCGGACCCCCATGATCCCTCCTGCAGGTGGTGAACCCACTGGAGGGCGGACCCATGTAACTCCTTCGGGCTGAGCCCGGCCGGGTCCCATGGGTGGAAACCCGGCCACCAGACGCTAACCTTCGAGCCCCTCCCCCACGCCTGGCTCCAGGGCGGGGCCCCGGTAACCCCATACCGGGCGGGGTACACTGAATCCTTGATATACAATTTATCATGAGAGTCTGTTGGATCGTTCTTAGTCTGGCCCTTCACCCAAAAAAAGGTGGATTGTCCTCTCCGGGTTGGGGACAGGCTCCTGCCCCAAGTGGAGGAGTTTAAGTATCTTGGGGTCTTGCTCACGAGTGAGGGGAAAATGGAGCGAGAGATCGACAGACGGATTGGAGCAGCATCTGCAGTGATGCAGACGTTGTACCGGTCTGTTGTGGTGAAGAGGGAGCTTAGTTCTAAGACAAAGCTGTCGATTTACCAGTCAATCTACGTTCCTACTCTCACCTATGGTCACAAGCTTTGGGTAATGACCGAAAGAACGAGATCGCGGATACAAGCGGCTGAAATGAGCTTTCTCCGTAGGATTGCTGGACTCACCCTCAGAGATAGGGTGAGGAGCTCAGTCATCCGGGAGAGGCTCAGAGTAGAACCGCTGCTCCTCCACATTGAAAGGAGTCAGTTGAGATGGTATGGGCATCTGATTAGGATGCCTCCTGGACGCCTCCCACTTGAGGTGTTTCAGGCACGTCCCACTGGGAGGAGACCCCGGGGCAGACCCAGGACTCGGTGGAGAGACTATGTCTCCCAGCTGGTCTGGGAACGCCTTGGTATCCCCTCTGAAGAGCTGGAGCAGGTGGCTGGGGAGAGGGAAGTCTGGGCTTCTCTGCTTGAACTGCTGCCTCCGCGACCCGGACCTCCAGAAAAGCGGTAGAAGATGGATGGATGGATGGATGGAGTCTTAACAGCAAATTGTCAGGTGAATTTTGAGCGTCGGCACTGACATGCTCAGAGTGTTTATTCAGGGCAAGGAGGCCACAGGACTGAGAGAAGAGAAGGAGCTAAGGCACAGGTGTCAAACTCATTCCATGGAGGGCCAAGACCCTGCAGGTTTTACCTCCATCCAGTGTCTTCAACAGGTGATTTCTCTGAATTTCTTCCTACTGATTGCTGATCAGTGAAAACACCTGCTGAAGAGACTGGGTGGAAGTAAAACCTGCATGGTCTTGGCCCTCCATGGAATGAGTTTGACACCCCTGAGCTAAGGTCTTAGCTGAAAGGTCATCTTCTGAATGTTAAGAAAAGTTTCCTTATTAAGACTGAGGGGCTTGGGCGTACAAGTGTTACATTTCATCCTGGGCAGCTTAAAGCCCAGGAGACAATGCAGATCGGTTCCATTCGGCAGAACAGCCTGAGACATTCAAGTTCCTCTCTTCCATTTTCACTCTCACAGCTTCAGACATAAGCATCATCATCATCATCATCATCATCATCATCATCGTCATCATCATCATAGCAGTCTGTCGTGGGTGACAATGACTGTTTCATTTAGGTTTGATCAGATTCCTCCACACAGCTCTGTCCTTAGCCTTCCGCTGCCAGGAACTCCTGTCTATATCCAACTTCTTCAAGTTTCTTTTTACAGTGTCTTTAAATCTGAGCCTTGGTCTACCCTGATTGCGTTTGCCCTCACATAACTGTGAGTAGACTAACTGCCGAGGGAGACGCTGGTGGTCCGTCCTCTCAACATGTCCGAGCCATCTCAGGTTCATCTGTATTAGCATGTCCTCCATTGGTGGTAGACCAGCTCGTTTCAACACTTCTATGTTGGTTATCTTGTCTTTCCATGAGATGTTCATTATGGCTCGAAGGTGTCTCATCATGTACGCGTGGAGTTTCTTCACCTGCACTCTGTAGACAGTCCAAGTTTCAGCACCATACAATAGAGTAGCCAGTACTGTCGCTCTGTACACTTTGCATTTCACACGGATAGACACATGTCGGTTGTTCCACAGTCTCTCCCTCGAGTTTCCAAACACAGCATTTGCTCTTCCCATTCTGAGAGATAGTTCATCCTCCAGCCTAGCATTCTCTGAAACAGTACTCCCTAGATACTTGAAAGTCTTGCACTTGACTAGTGGCTCTGTACCAATGCTGATCTCTTCTGGTAGTGATGTTGATAACTGGAACTTTGGTGGTTGATAAAGGCACTCTGTCTTCTTGATGTTGATTTTGAGGCTGAATTGGCTAGCTGCTCTTGCAAATTTCTCCACTAAAGATTGCATATCTTCCACACTGTGTGCAACTAGAGCACTGTCGTCGGCAAAGAGCATTTCTCTTACTACCTTTATCGATGTCTTATGCTTAGCTTTAAACTGTGCCACATTGAACAAGTCTGCTTCTTTCCTTGTTTGAATGTATACTCCTTCTGAAGTGTCTTTGAAGGCCACCTCAAGCATGGCTGCCAGATATAGCGAGAAGAGTGTAGGCACCAGCACACACCCTTGTTTCATCCCATTGCTTACTGAAAAGTCTTTAGGTACTGAACTACTCATTGCCATGTTTGCTTGCATATCTGTATGGCGTGCCTCGATCAGGCTGACAAACTTCTCTGTACAGCCATATTTCTTGAGTACCTGCCAAAGTCCTTGTCACGAAACAGTATCAAAGGCTTTACTGAAGTCTATGAAGACTATATAAAGTGGTATGTTCTGTTCGATACACTTTTCTTGAACCTTTTTCAAGCAGAAAATCATGTCCATTGTGCTTCTTCCACTTCTAAAGCTGCACTGGGTTTTCGGTAGTACATTCTGCGAGATGTGTTCATTGAGTCTGTTCAGTAGTACACATGAGAGAATCTTACCAATAGTGGCTAGCAGTGATATACCTCGGTAATTTCCACAATCTTTCCTGTCACCTTTCTTGAACAAAGGCACAATACTTGCATCCTTCCAGTTTTGAGGTACTTTCTGGGCATCCCATATCTCTTGGATGAGCTTGTGCAGGCAGTTGGTCAGCTAAACACCATCAAGATTTGGTGGTTCATCCAGACTTGATACAGCTGGTTGCTGCACTAGAGCTTCTTTAGCCTCTTCAATGAGATCTCCAGGGTTGTTTAGTAGTTGGTCAAAGTGGTCTGGAAATCTGTCCAGGATCTTGTCTTTCTCCTGCAAAACCGTTTCACCATCCATAGCCTTTAGTTGGATCAATCCTCTTGGTTTAGGGCCGTAGATTTCTCTCAAACCTGTGAAGAATGTTTTTATATCCTTCTTGTCTGCTGCAGTTTGAAGTTCCTCCGCATTTTTATCCCACCAGTTGGACTTCATCTTTCTGGTGTACTTCTGTAGCTCACTCTGAGCCTTTGAGTATTTCTTCTTCTTCGACCTTGTGTTACACTGTAGGTTTTCTTGTCTAGCTGTATTCCTCGCTTCTAGTAGTTTCTTCAGGTGTTCATCATGCTCATCAAACCAATCTTGATGTTTCCTCTCAGGGTGGCCTAATACATCACTCGCAGTCTGATACACCGTATCCTTCAGTGTTGCCCATTTCTCTTCTATGTCATTCTCTGAGTTGTTGCTGTCCCAGTCTTTCAAGTTTTCATCCATTTCCTGTGTAAGTTCTCCCTGCTTCTTTTGGCCTTTCAGTGCACTAGTGTTTAAAATCAGACCCCCCCCAACCTTGATCCAACCCCCCACTACCACAAGAGTCTGTATTTGCTACTGCTGTTGCACTTTTAGTTGGAGGCTAACTGCATTTCACTGCACTACTTGTGACTAGTGTAGTGACAGTAAAGTTCAATCTACTCTAATGCAGAAAAAGAGCAACTTACATTAGAAGTAGAATTAAAAATGAAATATTACTACATGAAAAACCCTGAATAAACCAGACCAAACAACTTATTGCGACCTTTATAGAAACACAACAGAATGAAAATATGGACAAATGACTGATTTTTTTTCTTTGACGAAAGATGGCATTTTCAATGCTTAAGAGAAAGATAAATGCTTTATCTATGGCTCCAAGACACTACAATCCAGTGAACTGGTGTGCAAGTGTTTTTATGATCCACTCTACTTGCACCACCACCCTGTCTAAATTCAAGGACAGAAAAAATGATGTCAAAGTGTACCAATGCCACTTTTTGAACTGTGATACAGTGCAAGCCTCATTTTAGGAGATAAAGAAAGCAAATATTCCAAATATTAGGCTTCAAAATTACAGCCTACAAACCACTCAGTGAAATCGATGTTGCCACATCCTTTTTTTATAGCATCTCTTGGGTATTAAGGGCAACACTCTCAGATATAAACCCAGGTAAGAGAAAAACTTCCTGGAGCGGAACAGGGGTTGGATAAATAGACTGTTAATAACAGACAGGGATGGGAATCCCCAGAAGCCCTAGGATAGGATATTATCCCAATACATAGGCCACAATATATTATCACAATCTTGCTGTACTCTGAGTATTGCAATATAATATATTGTGATTTCCCATCCCGATCTATGTCTTGTTCAACTCCTGGCTAGATCTCATGAGTCACTCCTTAGCTGTATTAATGCTACCAGACAGTGACCATTTAGCACAATTTAATGGATTGAAAATTCAACTGGTTTTTTTTATTTCTGTGGTACCCAAAAACTGAATGTGTATTTGAAACATTTATTAATACTATAATTTAACTATCATGATACTGGTTTCTCTGAATCAATACAGTATCGGTGACAGAAAATATCACAGTACTACACTGCATTGATTTTTTTTTTTTTTTTGCCTCACCTCTAATAACAGAGTAGCTCATTCCAGCCTGATAAATTCACCCCGAGGTCACAAAGAGCCTTGCTTCTCTCTCCATATAAACGTGTACATATGCTTGGCCTATTCAAAGCTGAAATGACACATACTCAGCTTTTGACCTTTGACCAAGAAAGTGGGTAAAAACCCAGATGAAGACTCACTTGAGAATAATTGAGTTTGGTGAGCATGTGTCCAGGAAAAGCAGCAATTTTCATGACATCACATACAGTAAGTATCCAGTCCTCCAAACCTTTGACTTTGACTTCAACCTGGCTGCAGACCTACCTGGGGATCACTGTGTGTGAGTTTGGGGAGCATCTGGGCAATTGCCTTGCATGCAGTGCCATGGCATTAGCTCATTTTTGTCATATTCTGGTGAGTGCTCGCCCCCTCCTTCCTGATCCTCCTGCTCCTCAGGCAATCAGCACACCTGGAAGATGAGATGCACCTGCCACCTCTGCCTCACCAGCGCTTATAAGGATCTGATCTTCAATGCCTCAGTGGTGGCTCATTTGGGTATACTGCCTTAACAATGGAAAAAGCTAAGTAAACTTAATATTACGGTGAATTCTCGCCATTCACCCTTTGTCTCTTCCTTCTTTTTCAGGTTGCTGCCATCTGTGCGGTGCATCTCCGGGGATTGTTGTGCGCTCACCAGCCCCATCATCCTCAACCCACTGCAGTTGTTTACCTCCACCCGGTCAGGCACTCCCCAGCTAATCTCCTCTCCAGTTCCCACCAGTGTCATCCTGCTGGTTTGTCTACTCACGCTGGGTTTTTCCTGTCGGGCCATCTGCTCGGCTCATATGTAAGTGGCCAATTTGCATTACCCATTTCCCAGTCTCCCTTCTCCTTCTCACAGCTCTCGTCTCTCTCCCCACAGGCTGCTTTCCTCTAGCGAGTGACATTTTCCCTAGCTGTGCTCCACTTTTTGATATGTAATAAACTGTTAAAACTTGTCTCCAGTGCCATGAGTGTTTTTCCTTGGTGTTACATTCTGCTTGTGAGCTGCTCTACCACTAAACATGACAGAATGAGCTAGCCATTATGCAAGCTCAGCAAATGCAGCAGCTGTGGAACACTCTGCTCTTCTCTGCCTAGACATCACTGAGAGGCAGGTGGCTGTGCTCATGCAACAGCTGCAAACAATTACGCAGCAGCTGAGCATGGTCACCTAACATTTGACCAGCATGTCTCAGCCGGATCCCTCCGCTCCACCTGCCACTTCAGCCCTCTCTACCATATGCCATACAACCACTGTTCCCCCACCTGCTCTGTACGCGGGGGAGGTGGGGAAATGCAAGGACTTTCTTTGCCAAGTACAGCTATATCTGGGCCAGGTGGGTCGGGAGTACCCGGATGAGACTTCCAAATTTCATTTTTTGACCCTCCTGTTCCGGGATCGGGCTCTTAGTTGGGCTCAGTCCGTTCTCGATAGCCCAGGGGGGTCGGATTACTCTTTTGAACAATTTGTGGTCAAGTTTTCCCACACTTTTGACCGTACTGAGAGGAAGGGGAACATAATGAGCCCCCTGTTGTCACTCCGCCAGGGAAGTTGGTCCGTAGCCGACTACCCTGGAGTTTTGGGTCGAAGCGACGGACTCTGGATGGAACGACGTTGCGTTACGCAGCGCCTTCCTCCATGATTTAAACTCTCACGTCTGCGATGACCTGGCGGTTTATACATCATGCTGTGATCCAAAGAAATTTAGGAACAAATAAGAAACAAAGTAATTGAGTTCTATCAGTCTGGAAAAGGTCATAGAGCTATGTCTAAAGCTTTGGAACTCCAGCAAACCACAGTGACAGCCATTATCCACAAATGGCGAAAACATGGAACAGTGGTGAACCTTCCCAGGAGTGGCCGGCTGACCAAAATTACCCCGAGAGCACAGCAACGACTCATCCAAGAGGTGACAAAAGACCCCACAACAACATCCAAAGAACTGCAGGCCTCACTTGCTTCAGTTAAGGTCAGTGTTCATGACTCCACCATAAGAAAGAGACTGGGCAAAAATGGCCTGCATGGCAGAGTTCAAAGACAAAAACCACTGGTGAGCAAAAAGAACAGAAAGGCTTGTCTCAGTTTTGCCAGAAAACATCTTGATGATCCCCAAGACTTTTGGGAAAATACTCTGTGGACTGATGAGGCAAAACTTGAACTTTTTAGATGGTGTGTGTCCCATTATGTCTGGCATAAAAGTAACACAGCCTTTCAGAAAAGGAAATCATACCAACAGTGAATTTTTTTTTTATTATTATTACTTATTTTGTACCCATAGGTAGATTTGTTTTGCAGTCTGGTGACAAGCCACCAGCTGCCGGTCGCTGCGTGTGCAAGCGCCCCGTATCCCTAACCTGCATGTTTTTTGGTACGTGGGAGGAAACCGGAGAAATCCCGGAGTAAACCCACACAACACGGGGAGAACATGCAAACTCCACACAGATCACTGTTGGGCGGGGGCAGGGATCGAACCCACGATCTCACGATCCCCGCGATCCCCCGGCCGAGGGTAAACTGTGCTGCCACAGTGCTAACCACTGCGCCACCATGCAGCCCAATATGGTGGTGGTAGTGTGATGTATGGGGCTGTTTTGCTGCTTCAGGACTCGGAAGACTTGCTTGTGGTAAATGGAACCATGAATTCTGCTGTCTACCAAAAAATCCTGAAGGAGACTGTCTGGCCATTTTGTTTGTGACCTCACATTGAAGCACACTTGGGTTCTGCAGCAGGACAATGATCCAAAACACACCAGCAAGTCCACCTCTGAATGGCTTAATAAAAACAAAATGAAGACTTTGGCATGGCCTAGTCAAAGTCCTGACCTGAATCCGACTGAGATACTGTGGCATAACCTTAAAAAGGCGGTTCATGCTCGAAAACCCTCCAATGTGGCTGAATTACAACAATTCTGCAAAGACAAGTGGGTCAAAATTCCTCCACAGCGCTATAAAAAACTCGCAAATGCTGTAAAAGTTATCGCAAATGCTTGATTGCAGTTGTTGCTGCTAAGGGTGGTCCAACCAGTTATTAGGTTTAGGGGGCAATCACTTTTTCACACAGGGCAATGTAGGTTTGCACTTTTTTCCCCTTAATAATAAACACCTTAATTAAAAAACTGCATTTTGTGTTTACTTGTGTTATTTTTGTCTAACATTTAAATTTGTTTGATGATCTCAAACATTTAAGTGTGACAAACATACAAAAAAATGAGAAATCGGGAAGGGGACAAACACTTTTTCACAACACTTTGTATATCTATATACATTTCCTGAGCCAGATGAGAACAGCAAAAAAAAAAACAACCATTTAATATAAAAAAAAGTCTGAAAATGAGAAAAATGTCCAAAGCTGTCATCTACAGATATAAACTAGAAAAGCACTCATAGAGCGCATACCTCCGCCAAGGCTCCTTCCGTTTGTCATGGATGACCTCCAAAATGTAATGGGCTTGTGTGTAGGCCTATCGCCACTTGTGGTGAAAATTGCATCCAAGTCTGTCCATTAGTTTTGGAGTTTTGTGGCTGACACACCGTGAGAAGAGCCTTGGCTGAGGTATGCATTCCCAGATCATACCCAAAATGTAATGGGTTCCTCTCTAGGCCAAGAACCACCTCTGGTGAAAATGTCATCCAAATCCATCCAGTAGTTTTTGTGTAATCCTGCTGCACAAATACAAACAAAGCCCTTGGTGGAGGTATGCACTCTCAGATAATCACCAAAATGTAATCATCTGTTCCCTGTGCCATTACACACCTTTCCTGAAAATTTCATCAAAATGCGTTCATAACTTTTTGAGTTATGTTGGTAACAGACAGACAGACAGACAGACAAATGCCAGTAAAAGCATTACCTCCTTGGCGGAGGTAATAAACTCAAGTGTTGCTGCTGTGTCCTTCTCCTCCATCTCCAAACTCCCAGGCTGCGGGCGTTGCAATTCATCGCACAACCGCATACAACCCACAGGCCAATGGGTTATGCGAGCGTTTTCATAGATCACTGAAAGCAGCACTCAGGGGTTCACTGACCGATGCAAATTGGGTAGACAGGTTGCCGTGGGTTTTATTGGGGTTGCGCTCCGCACCAAAAGAGGATTTGGAAGCTTCCCCGGCAGAGAGCTTGTTTTTGCGCAGCCCCTATGGCTGCCCGGGGAATTTCTGCCAAATAATCCCGCGCCGGAAAGCTGCCCGTCTCAGCTTTTGCAGCGTAGCGCAAACACAGGCACGCTGCCGGGCCCGGCCCACCACTGTTTTCCGCGTGCTTTTGTGCCTAAAACTTTGAAGAACGCGGAGTTCGTGTTCGTCAGGCACGACGACCAGCGCCCTCCATTGCGCCTGCACACATGTTGAAAATGGCCCTATCTCACAATGTTAAAGAATCCTTTAAAAAATTCCTGGATCCAGATGGTGATCCGGATCATCCCCAAAATTTAATCAGTTCTTCCTTGTACCATTTCCAACAACACCTGAAAGTTTCATCGAAATCCGTCCAAAACTTTTTGAGTTATCTTGCTAACCAACAGACAGACAAACAGACAGGCAGACAGACAAACCCCGGCAAAAACATAATCTCCTGGCGGAGGTAATTAGCCGTTAGTTTAAATCAATAAAAATTTAAGTGTCGACCTGCAGCCTGATTTACCCTGTTTGCTTTTTAGTAAAAATATTTCAGATTGGTCATGATCTGAAAATCAAAGACACAAAAGGTAATGTAATAAAATACATGTGATGACTTTAACTGTATTCATTTCATTACTCTGTGGAGGTAATAGAACAGGCAAGATGCAACGAGCTGGAAGGGTACAAGGTTTTATTCCTCCAACATACTGAAATACGCTTTATAGCTCGTGTGAGCTACTGCGCTGCCAAGGCATGTGTCACAAGCTCTTTTATACCCATTTTACAGACAGAGAGAATGCATGGCACATTAGCATAGTGATTGTCATCTAATACATATCAGTCAATACATATCATTAGCATGACATCAGCTGGCGCCCGGATGTCCTCTCCGGCCTCCGTGGACGTATGCATAACAGTCCATTGTCCTGCCCCTCTTCCTGCTTCTGGGTGTGAGAAGAATGTCCACCCGCTGTGTCTAGTGTCACCACAACTTGACTAATCAAAATTATTAGAAATCAAATAAATTACATTAAGAATAAATTACATTAAGAGCCAACTTGCTCCTCCAATCCATTTTAATGTATTTATTATTTATTTTGCGTGTATGTGCCACCTCTGGAGTCCGGCAGGGATGCATCGCTGCGCCAAACCTCTTTAATGTTGCGGTTGACTACTGGGTCAAGAACGTACCGGAATGCTGCCCCAGTCTCAGAGTTGACTTCCACTCCCACTTCACAGACCTGTGCTATGTGGACAACGAGGTGCTTTTCACCACGCATATAGACTTAATTACTGAGGCACTGGAGCTGCTTGCAGAGGAAGCATCACCCCTGGGCGTTACTATCAGCTGGGCAAAGACAAAGATCCAGTAGCTGTCAGACTTCTCGCCACCACCCCAAGTCATCACCATCAACAACAAGCTGGTTGAGATTGTCAACAACTTTGCCTACCTCAGATCTAAGATCACCAGCTCCTGCTCATCAGACCCAGAGATTGCTCAGTGCCTGCAGCTGTCTTGCAGTGCTTTCGGCTACCTCCAGAGAGTCTGGCAGAGTAGGAAGATCCGCACAAACACAAAGCTGCGAATCTTTAACACCTCCGTCATCCCCGTCCTCCTTTACGGGTCCGAGACTTGGACCCTCTCCACCACAACCACTGGCTGCCCTATCCCCATCTCCATCATCATCAGAAGAGGGAGGCTGTGGCTCCTCGCCACATGGCCAGGTTAAAAGACAGGACACCGGCCAAGAAGGCCCTCTCCACCAGGGCTTGTCTGCACCCCCAGGGCTGGCATCGCCCCCAAGGTCAGCCCAGACTGTCCTGGAAGACCAGGTTGCAATGATAAGACCTGTGGCCAACCTCACTGCCCTAGCCAAAGATCGCCCTGCCTTCACATGATTGGCCACAATGGTCACTTAAGTGGCCAGTTGAGGATTAAGTTAAGTAAATATGTGCTACCATCATGCACTTTTGTAGCTTTAATTGTGTGTGGAGTGAATGAATAATGTTTGCATTGTAAAGCTTCTTTGAGTGTCTATGAAAAGTGCTATATGAATCTAATGCATTATTATTATTATTATTAATAAAAAAAATTTCAGACAATACTAAGAAACTCAGCAGTAATTGACTTCCGGTTATGGCTGCCACGTAAGACGGACGTGTTTCATTCTGCTCTGCTCCTGGAGAAAAAAATCGGCAAATAACTCTCTCATTTGGGACAGAACGTATCCCAGCGTTTGGGCGAGGATATGTCGGCGAAGCCTAAGGCTGGAAAACCAGGTAAAGGAAAAAGCGAGCCGCCGAAACAGTCCAAATTAACGGACTTTCAGGTCTGTGACGCAGCAAACAAAACTCCATATATGGCAGAGGAGGCTGGCAACGGTGCGATATCTGCGGGGAATGGCGCAGATGCGCTGATGGCTGCCATGAGTTCAATGAGAGCGGACTTTTCCTCTAGATTTGATGGGATTATGACAGCGTTGGAAGGAATAAGAAAGGAATTGGGTGACTGTGTAGAACGAACGGCGCAGATGGAGCTCCGTCTCGCTAGTGCTGAAGATGACGTCACCCGTCTTCAATTAAAGGTGCGCACTTTGGAAAAAAAAAATAAATGTCTAGAAGATAATATTTTGGATTTGGAATTTCGGTCGAGACAGAATAACTTGAGACTGGTGGGTTTTCCAGAGGAATCAGAAGGTCGGGACGTATGTTCCTTTCTGGAAAAGTGGATTCCGGAGGTGCTGGGCAGCGAGGAGTTGCAATCAGCAGTGGTTCTGGAAAAAGCACATCGTATTGGCCCACGGAGAGATAAGGGACCGCCGAGGACCTTAATTATGAAGTTTCTTAGCAACAGAGACAGGATGAAGATCTTCAACGCTGCACGAGCTAAAGGAGAGATTAAACACCAGGATCAGCAGGTGCGGTTCTACCCAGATTTGGCCACAGGAATCCAACAATTGAGGAAGCAGTTTGATCCCATACGTAAGGAGCTGCGCAACCTTGGGATTCGTCATGGTGTAATCTATCCTGCGAGACTGTTGACCACGTATGAGGGCAGAACCCACATCTTCAAGACCCCAGAGGAGGCGCAGGAGTTCATCAAGAAGATCAAAGAAGAAGAAGAGACTGGTGGGAGCTAAGCATGAACAAAATATAAGGTAGAATAATTAAGTATTTGCACAGGCATCTGACTGACTTGAAGTAAACAGCAAGTTTACAAAATATAGATTGTATTATATATTAAAAAAAAAACAAAAACAAAACAAACAAAAAAAAACTATGATGTACAAAGTTGTTAAAAATTCTGGAGTTAAGTTGGAAAACTACAGAGGAGAGTTAATGTTACGTCATTAAAAGCAGTAGAGTTAGGGTGATTGGGAGGATGAAGAAGGAGTGGCTTAGGCTGTTCCCCGTGGATGTGGAACGGTCGATGGCTATATCGGGAGACGGAATTTTTCTTTTGATTTTGGGGGGTTCGCCACAAGTGTGGGAAGGGGGAATTTGTTTGTGTGTAGTTTGTAGGATGAATGTTCAACCACTCATGTTTTTGCTTCTCTGTATGAGCATGTTTACACTGCAAGGTAATCCCAAACTCTCTATTGATCATAAACCAAAGTGTTAATCTTAATTTAACTTCATGGAATTGCAGAGGTCTACAAAATTTAAAAAAACTTAAACAAGTTATGAATAAAATAAAAGACATGGGTTCAAAAATTGTGTTTTTACAAGAAACTCATCTAATAGAGGAGGATATAAAAAGAATTAGGAGTAGATGGCAAGGAAGTGTATTCACCTCATCATTTTCATCCCGGGCCAGGGGAGTTATGACTCTCATACATAAATCAGTCCCTTTTCAAGTGAAAAATGTAATTGGAGACAAACTTGGAAGATATGTAATCATTCAAGGTTCTTTGCTATTAGAAAATATAAATCTTGTGAACTTATATGGTCCCAATATAGATGATCAAAAGTTCTTTGCTAATTTATTTCTTATTTTATCATCACTTACAGGGCAACATATAATAGCAGGGGATTTTAATTGTACATTGAATCCAGGTATAGATAGATCAACAGGACTGGATTGTACGCACAATGGATGTAGGATGACTATTAATCATTTTATGAAAGAATTGAGATTGTTAGATATATGGAGAGAAATGAAACCACAAGTTAAAGCCTATTCTTGTTATTCCAGTACCTACAAGACATTCTCACGTATTGATTATTTTTTGATTTCCACAGAATTAAGATCCAAGATTCAAAACTGCTTTTATGATAACATCGTGATCTCTGATCATGCACCCTGTTGTCTAATATATGTAGATAAAAAATTGACAAAGGAATCAGGTAGATGGCAATTTCAGCATAAATGGCTTCAGGATGAGGAATTTGTCAAGTATATAGAAAAACAGATAGACGAGTACTTTGACATCAATACTACACAAACATCAGCATGTGTAAAGTGGGAAGCTTTCAAAGCTTTTATTAGGGGACATATTATTAGTTATACAGGATCAAAATCTAAGAAGACTCGAGAGGAGAGAGCTAAATTGGAACATAAAATGAAAAGTCTTCAGGAAAAAGTGTATGCAGGAAGTGATCCAAGGTTGGAGAATGAATTACTGATTTTGAGAGCTGAATACGACAAAAAATCAGCGAATAGAGCTGCCTCGAGTCTTCTAAGATTGAAACAATCTTTTTATGAACAAGGTGAAAAATCAGGAAAATTATTGGCATGGCAGATTAAACAATTAGAAATTAAAACACCAATTACTAGTATTATAAGTAACGGACAGGTAGTTATAGATCCTTTAGAAATTAACAGAGCCTTTAGAGATTACTATGAAAAATTATATGATACTAAAAATGAATTTGATTGAACAAAACTAAATGGGTTTTTGAACGAACTATCTATACCGTGTATTCCAAATGAAAACAGGGAGATATTGGAGTCTAAAATTAGTCAAGAAGAAGTTGGGCTAGCCATTGATAATATGAAATCAGGAAAAAGTGCAGGACCAGATGGTCTTCCAGTTGACCTTTATAAGAAATTTAAGAATAAATTAATAAAACCTTTTTTGGAAATGGTTTTAGAAGCATTTCAAAATAATAATTTACCATCATACATAAATAATGCCTTAATTATACTGCTGCCAAAACCAGGTAAGCCCTCTAATAAATGTGAAAATATGAGACCAATAAGCCTATTAAACGCCGACCTTAAGATAATCTGTAAAATTTTAGCAAGACGAATACAAGAAATTTTACCAAATATTATTAATCGAGATCAGAAAGGCTTTATAAAGGGAAGACAAGGCTTCCATAATGTAAGAAGACTATTCAATATTATTTATTCTAATAAAGAAGCACCGGATACAGCTCTCCTATCACTGGACGCCGAAAAGGCCTTTGATAGAGTTGAATGGCCCTTTCTTTTTGAAGTCCTACAAAGGTTTGGACTTGGAAATAATTTCATAAAATGGGTTCAAATAATATACAATAATGCTACAGCAGAAATCCTAACAAATAACAATATTTCAAAACCAATAAAAATCAATAGAGGATGTCGACAAGGCTGTCCACTTTCACCTTTACTGTTTACTATGGCAATTGAACCTTTAGCGATTGCGATACGTTTACATTCACAAATATATGGAATTAAAGTTGGACCAACAGAACATAAAATCTCCCTGTACGCCGATGACATAATTTTGTTTATGTCGAATCTAAAAAAATCAATTCCAACCTTGTTGAATTTAATAAAGAATTTTGGGGAAATATCAGGATATAAAATAAATAAAACTAAATCTTCAATATTAATGCTAAATGAGACCCAGAGAAATTACCCAGCCCCTGAGGTAAATCAATTCAATGTTGTAAATCAGTTTAAATATTTAGGAATCCAAATTGTGCCTAAGCTAGAATCAGTCGCCAGTGTCAACTATGAAGCCTTAATGACAGATATCAATGAGTTAACTCAGAGATGGATGTCACTACCAATGTCGATGATTGGGAGAATCAATATACTTAAAAGTAATATTTTACCTAAAATACTTTATTTATTTCAATACAATCCCTTATCACCACCTTTAGATTTATTCTCAAGAATAAAAAAAAAAGTTAGTGGAATTTATATGGAACAACAGGAGGGCTAGATTACGTCTGTCTTTATTATATTTACCATTTGATCATGGAGGTCTGAAATGTCCAAATTTTATGTTGTATTATTGGTCGGCACAACTGAGGTCTATGACATATTATTTTTCATCAAATGATCTCCCTCACTGGACTGAAATGGAATCATACAATCTACCTTTACCTCTTCCCATATTCATATACTCAGATTCGGCAAAAAAATTACAAAAACAAGTTAAAAATCCATTTGTAAAGCATATGATCAAAATATGGTGTGAAGCTAAAAACTATTTAAAAGAACCACAGTTACTGTCACAATTTAGTCCAATATGGGGTAATCAATATTTTAAACCAGGGAGAGCGGACGCTGTATTTAAAGTATGGAATTTAAAAGGGATACAAAAGATTCAGGATTTATATTTGCCATGTGCAGAAAACATAATGTCTTTTGAAGAGCTGAGGATCAAATTTAATCTCAATAGAACACATTTTTTTAAATATCTTCAACTTAGAAACTTTATTCGATCAAATCAAAATAAAGCTCTCACTCGACCTATTTATTCATCCTTGGAAAAAATGATGATGAAAGATAGTAAAAGAAAGGGTATTATTTCAGAGTTTTATAACTCATTGACACTATCTTCAAGTGAAAATTCACTGAAAAGATTAAACTACTGGAAAGAAGATCTGCAAACTGAAATTTCAGAGGAACAATGGGAATTGGCTTGTGCAGAAGCTCAAACCAAATCAATAAATGTACGCCTTAAATTGATACATTTCAAATGGTTAATGCGGATGTATGTTACACCGGAGGAGTTAAATAAATATAACAAAAATATACCAGATACATGCACAAAATGCATGGAAAGTAAAGGAACTCTATTTCATTGTGTATGGGAATGTAGATTAATAAGAATGTTTTGGGAAGAGGTGAGGGTAACAATTGAAAAAATAATCTCAAAACAAATCATATTGAATCCTAAATTGTTTTTGTTGGGTCTGTACCCAGAAAAGCATAATTTTAATAAAAGTGAAAGAACATTCATAGACCTCAGTTTGCTTAATGCCAAAAAATGTATTGCACTATTATGGAAAAAGACTCATAGACCAGATGTGACTCAGTGGTTAAGACAGATGTTAACAAACCTTCCATTAGAAAGAATAACATATATACTGAAATCAAAGGAAATTGTGTTTGAGAATATATGGAGACCTTTTATTGATTATGTAAAAAATTTAAACATAACTTTTGAAGAAGAAGGTGAATGATGTGTGTGGACCTTGTAAATTCCAAACTGGTGAACATAATATGTATACTTATGTATTGGATTGTCTAGACTAAACAGAGGAGCATTGTTGAAGATTTGATTTTGTTGGTGGTTGTTGGTGTTTTTTAGTGTATTTTTTTTTGTAGTACTTTAGTGTTAGTGTTTGATTGTTTGTATCATGTTTGTTAAAAAAAAAAAAGGTTCAATAAAGATATTGTGGAAAAAAAAAGAAACTCAGCAGTAATTTAAACCCAAGAAACAATGGTCTTATACACTATAATGTTTCCTATTAGCACAACTTAACATCATTTAGCATTTTCCGTTTTATAATTACACATGGTGTTACCGTTACCGCTGATTAAAACGAGGGTAGCGGACTATCCTGTCTGACGCAGTACGATGGGAAGCACTCCCACATCCCTAGCAAACAGGAGTAGCAAACCAGTAGTTTGGAATTAGCAACCACTGGACTGAAGCCTAGCCACCCACCACACACCTGTTCCGCTGCACGCACTGCGGGGGAGAGGCAGGATGCTGACAAGTAACAGAAGTATGTGTATTTTAAATCATGATTTCAATGATAGAGTATTCTATGAAACGATAGACATTTGTATATTGTGATCCGATATATATTGTAACGTCTGTAGATTCTTTCAAATACCAGACAATTAACTCTGTCGTGAGCTGAGCACTGGAGGTTTCCACCATGCTCAGTCTCATGGCTTTTTCTCTATATTTTTATATTTGTTGTATTTTGTGCCTTTTGGTTTTTGTATTTCTCATACTGGTTCTTGTTTTCCTGTTTATGTCATAGTTTTGTTACTCTTTTATTTTGTATTAGGTTGTATTTATTTCTCAGTCTGCATTTGTTGATATTTTATTCTTTATATCCCTTACTGTTGTGTTCTCCCTCTGGGTTGACAGCTGTCAGTGGTATTTCCGGGTTTCTGCTCTGTGTGGGCGTTGCCCCTGTCAGCTGTCAGCTCCGGTCGCTCCCCTCTCATTGCTCCCAGCTGATCCAAATTATTCATCATTGTTACCTTCTGCCCGCTCAAGTGACACACAACTGTCATTACTTGTGTGATTTGTTTCTGACCCTATTTAAGGGCGATTATTTTCATTTTTCCTTGCTGCAGTCTTAAGTTTCACATCCTCCTCTCCACCAGAACCCTTCCCCTGTTCTGGTGAGTTTTGTTCAATTTCATCTGTGCGAAGTTTGCTTATTTTTCTGTTTGGATTTTTGTGTTGGTGCTCTGTGTGGGACTTTGTATTTTTTTGTGAATAAATACAAAAACTACAGTTCAGCATTTGGGTCTTCCTCTCTGCCCCGGGGGCAATTCATGACAAGCTCTTCTTCAGAATGGCTTTATTTTATTACTCACAGGAGCAGAACAACACCTAAGCCCTAAATGGGTTACTGTACTTGGCTGTCACCCACGCCAGCTCTGTAACCCAGCTCGCTTGCTCGTAGCCACCACAACTGTCTCACAACAACTAACTTATGTACGGTCTGTATTCACGTACAACATTCAATATGTCTTAAAGGCACATGAATAACAGCAGAACTTATAACAAGAATAGTGAACACGTTCCCACCCAATTACTGTCCAACTTGGGGCACCATCCTTTCTTCCTCCTCGGACTGAATACCCAGACCAGCTTTCCAGCTTGGAAGTGTCTCCCTTTAGTCGTGAAGTCGTAGTTTCTCTTCTCATCAATTGAAGGTACTGTAATTGTGTAGTTATTATATAGTGTAGTGATACGTTAATTAAACATAATTTTTTCACAGTATGGTACATGGAGAGTCAAATAGCATTGAAAGCATCTATCTGGGACTCTAGCTTTCAGCCTGGACATTCAAGTACTTAAACTTGTGCTGTGTTGCACTCTCTCACACTACAAGCATGTAACTTGGTATTGACTCATGCCCTACATTGGGGCACTAATTGACAGAGGTTTGGGGCCACTGTCTTATGTTTTCAAGCTGTTATGCACTTTGAAAATGATTTTCTTAAGGCGGAGATTGATTTTTTCCATGTTCTACCTCTATTTCATCCTATACTGTGTAACGGAAATATGGAATATTAATAAATAATAGATATGATCAGGTATGAATTATTTAATTTATATCGATGTATTGGAATCTGAGCTCAAATCTCATTTCATATACATCAGAAAAGTTAATAACACTCGTAAGGGGCACCAGCTTCTATCTTTAAGAAGCAATTTGATCTTTAATTTCACTTTATACCTGTTTGATCACTCAATAAATTAATCAATAATCAGTCTCAAAAATTTTCCGTGAATTCGATACCTGGGCTTGAAACAGACTCGGAATGAAATAAATTCCCAACAACTTCTCTCATTTTTAAATATTTATTAAATGAAATGATTAACAGACATGGCGGTAATTTCATTAATCATAAAATCAATCTTGTAAATGATAGATTAACCATGTCAATATTTTCGGAACCAGGGTTAAACTGAGAAATGAATTTCTATCAGTTTGAGTTAACAGATTATAAAAAAAAAAATGCAAATTTATGGAGAAAGTTTATTAATTATGAAAAAGTCCTAAATTAATCTTAAGAAAATAAAAACGGAATTTTAATGAAAAGAAGAGTTATGTTAAGGGCTTCTTAATTTGCATTTGATTAGATACACAAATTATTACCGAACCTCAGACGTTAATTCAGCAGTGGAATTAAAGTTTGCAGCTCACGTGTTCCTTGGTCGATGATAGTTCTGTCGTCCGTCCTCAGCCCAAGATTTCGTGGATGTTAGGGGAAATATCTGCCCGCAGATATTTCAGGGTCCACAGTTGGACCTTTAGATTCAAGCGGTCGAGGGGGGCTGGATCTTGGCCGTATGACCCACAGTTGAAACGGGTTCTAGCCAGATGGTGCCGATGCTTCTTCAGCGTGTGATGGACAGCTGCGCGTTGATTCCTCAGCTGCGTCTTTTCTTCCGGGTAGACAAACGGCTGCAGAGGTCTTCGATAATAATTAAAAGATATCTAATCCGATTTCAAATTAGAAAAGAAACTTTCGGACTTTAGATAAAAATAGTAGTTTCTGGTGGGTGCTTGGTCAAGAAAAATATTATAAAAATAAAGTCAAGATTAAAGTTTACCTTAAAATTAAACAAACGGTGGTTTTACAGAAAGTTTAACAAAGAAAAAGTGATGAATAAAAATTGGAGTTTAACTCCGATTAAGAATTGAGCTCAAAGAAATAGGAATTCCTAGGCATTTAAGAGAGAAAGAAAATACAAAGTTACATAAATTACGAGTTATCTGCTCTGTGTTCAGAAAAGCGACACATGGTCAGACGGTCCTTTGTTCTTCCTTGCTGTGTGTAGACAATGAGAGCAGCCGAAAAGCGGTGACGAAAAGAGCAGGCGAAAAGAGAGGATGAAAAGAGGTCCGGAGCAGAAAAGAGGTCTGACGAAAAAGAGAGGGAAGCAGGGATCTCTCTGCTATTTATGTTCCGCGGGCTTCCGGGATCTCAGCCAATGAGAGTCCTTCGTGGGCAGGCTCGATGAACCTTTAGTCCAATGAACAAACAGTCTATTGTTCGGAGTCCTTTGGGATGGAGAGTTGTCATGCAGAGATTGGCTGTGGGAGTCACATGGTTTTAGAGGCAAAACTTTGATACATACTGGAAGTTAATATTTCCCTTTATGTATTAAACTAAGATAACTTTAGTGATTAGTATAAATTATAAGCAGTGCTTCTAAATCAACATGCAGGAGTAAACATTCATCTAAACATTAGCATGCATATATATATAAAATCACAGATTAATGCATTTCACACATTGATTTTCCACATCAAAAACATCAGAGTCCATCTGCATTTTCATAGTTCTGAAAAGAATGAAGGTTTAGAATTGAGTTTGTAATAATGTACTTTAAAGTTCACTAGTTAAATCCAGCGTTTCCAGAGTTTAAGGAAATTACTGAGTTGTGGGTCTGTTGCATGTTTTATGGGGGCAATAAAAGTGAAGCCGGACATTGGGGAAATTCCTTAGGCTGGTTTTAACAAAAGAAGGGGATTTCAGCTGTGGCCTGGGGGGAAGAAAATCCATTTCTTTGCGTTATTCCTGGATGAAACAAAACTGTCTTTAAGCAGAAGAATAATTGTTGCTGAGCCAAAGTGAGATGATGCCACAACTGTAAGACACATTTTGTTTCTGACACTTCTATAGACAGCCCACAGTCATTAGCTTTCATTTGATACAATTTTTATGTATATGGCCCTTGTGCTTGTGGAAATATTCAACATTTATTGTGCACACATCATGTTAACCAGAAAACCTAAAAGCTGACCAAAGATTGCTTATAAAAATCACAAAAAGAATTTATAAACTTGACAACCACCATAAAGCTTCACCTATGGGTCCCTTCTAACTAAACAAATAGGTTGTCAGCTTGTACTCAAACATGTCCACAAAAGTATTAATGGAAGCACTTTTCAAAATTGGCCGCCTGACTAAAAGTGGCTTTTTTCCATCTTGGCTGTAGCGACATTTCTAAATAGTCACTACACTGGAGAAAGAGGATGTCCATGATTATGACGCGCTTCAAAAGAGCAAATATTACGCTGGGTTAAAAAAAAATTGCTAGTCTTTATTTATTAACAAACAGGACTAAAAACTAAGAATGCAAAAAATAATCCAAAATAACCTCAGTGAAAACATAGCTGTCAACAAAAAATATGATATTCTCCTCTTGGTCCACAGGTGAACAGGTGATAGATATAAAATACCAACCATCACCACCCACCCACGCCATCCAACAGTCATAAAGCAAAACAAAAACAATTAAATACATCAACTGGCATCTTATCACATTTAGCTCCTGCATACAAGCCCCTAATTATAAAGTTATTAATTCAAGGATTCAAGGATTCAAAGATTTTATTGTCAATACTTGTATATGTACGTGCAGGACATACAGGAGAATTGAAATGGTGTTTCTCTCTCTCTACATTGGTGTGCATACAAACAGCAACAGCAGCAGTCTATGTACAGTCTATATACAGTGATGCAATCCGTGGTGCCATTGGCAGCCAGAAGGACTCTGACCTCCATAGTGGTAAACGATTAGTTTAGGTAAACGATTAGTGGTAATAAACCCAGCAATCCTATATTTGGACAGCTAGAGATGAATAACCGTAGTGCATTTCAATGCAGTAGGTGCAGATAGTGACAGATATGATTGCACATGATCAATATTGCAGTGATATACAGACAGCAGCAGATATGGCATTTGTGCAAATGGTTGCGCTTAAAGTGCAGAGACATATAGCAGTGAAAGGTCAACAGAACAACAGTATTATTGTTGGTGTGCCAGTCTTTCTGTGCCAACATCTGAGGTAGCTATTGTGCAGGTGTTACTGTCTGGGAAGTGAGGGGGAGTGAACAGAGCTCAGGGTACTGATGGCCCGATGAACGAAGCTGTTCAGCAGTCTTGTGGAGTGGGCCCGGAGGCTACGGTACCTTTTCCCCGAGGGCAGGGAGCTGAAGAGGGATTGTAGGAGATGGGAGGTGTCGCCTGTCATGTTGGTGGCTCTGCGGGTGAGGCGAGTGGGGTAGATGTTCAGGGGAGGGAGGCAGGGGGGCACCGATGATCTTGCTGGCTGCATCCACTATGCGTTGTAGTGTCTTCCGGCAGGCGGCAGTGCAGCTTCCATACCACACCGTGATGCAGTTTGTGAGGATGCTCTCAATGGTGCCCCAGTAGAAAGACTGCATGATGGGGGTGGGACTCGTGATCTCCTCAGTCTGGGGAGGAAATGGAGACGAGTTTGGGCCTTCTTGGACAGTGATGTGGTGTTGTTGGTCCAGGTGAGGTTCTCAGAGATGTGCACCCCCAGGAACTTGGTGCTGTTCATCCTCTCCACAGCTGCACCGTCGATGATCTGAGGGGAGTGCTGTGTGTGACTCCTTCTGAGGTCGACCACAATCTCCTTGGTTTTTCCCACGTTCAGGAAGAGGTTGTTGTCTTTACACCACTGGGCCACTTGGCTCACCTCATTTCTGTAGTTGGCCTCGTCGTTGTTGGTGATGAGGCCCACTACCGTCGTGTCATCTGCAAACTTGACGATGTGGTTGGTGTTGTAGGCTGGCGCACAGTCATGGGTCAGTCATGGGTCAGCAATTAACTAATAATTACCAACATTAACACTGTAGGACACAATTAAAACAGTCAAATTGTTCTCAGCCATTTATATTTCATCCCCAAAAAGTCCATAAAAATACACTTAAGACTGGCCAGAACAGATTCTTATCAGTCTATATTCAGTATTTGAGTCAAATCAAATCTCAGGGTCAAGTCCAAATGTCACCATTTTGTCCATAGTAATTTATACAGTCTCTGTTTCTTACAGCAGGCAAACTTTGGTTATAGGCCAATTCAAGTAGTTGGTCTTTGTTTTAATGCGGACCTGACGAACGAAGCCTCTTCTCTCTGGAAATGTTTGTACTACTCTTCCCATTATCCAAGAGTTCCGAGGCACTGTGTGATCCCCTATGAGCACTATATCCTCTAAAATGATGTTGCGTTTCACCCTCTCCCATCGCTGACATTCCTGTAGGTGAGGGAGGTAATCCTTAACCCACCTTTTTCAGAACAGGTCTGCCATGTACTGAACCTGTTTCCATCTCCTATGAGCATATACAGTGGATATAAAAAGTCTACACAGCCCTGTTCAAATGCCAGGTTTTTGTGATGTAAAAAAATGAGACCAAGATAAATCATTTCAAA
The DNA here is from genome assembly GCA_020510985.1 of Pholidichthys leucotaenia. Taxonomy (NCBI): domain Eukaryota; kingdom Metazoa; phylum Chordata; class Actinopteri; order Cichliformes; family Pholidichthyidae; genus Pholidichthys; species Pholidichthys leucotaenia. Next base: position 82,156,700 of record CM035838.1, read on the forward strand.
ACTTTTTCCACCATTAATGTGACCTATAACCTGTACAACCCAATTGAAAAACAAACAAATCTTTTAAGGGGAAAAATAAACAATAAAAAAACTTACAATAACCTGGTTGCATAAATATGCACACCCTTAAACTAATACTTTGTTGCAGCACCTTTCGCTTTTATTGAAGCACTTGGTCTTTTTGGGTAGGAGTCTATCAGCGGGGCACATCTTGATGTGGCAATATTTGCCCACTCTTCTTTGCAAAAATGCTCCAAGTCTGTCAGATTGCAAGGGCATCTCCTGTGCACAGCCCTCTTCAGATCACCCCACAGATGTTCGATTGGATTCAGGTCTGGACTCTGGCTGGGCCATTCCAAAACCTTAATCTTCTTCTGATGAAGCCATTCTTTTGTTGATTTGGATGTGTGCTTAAGGTCACTGTCTTGCTGAAAGATGAAGTTCCTCTTCCACTTCAGCTTTCTAGCAGAAACCTGAAGGTTTTGTGCCAACACTGACTGGTATTTGGAACTGTTCATTATTCCCTCCACCTTGACAAAGGCCTTAGTTCCAGCTGAAGAAAAACAGCCTGAAAGCATGATGCTGCCACCACCATGCTTCACTGTAGGTATGGTGTTGTTTTGGTGATGAGCAGGGTTGTGTTTGTGCCAGATATACCTTTTGGAATTATGGCCAAAAAGTTCAACCTTGGTTTCACTGGACCATAACACATTTTCCCACCTGCATTTGGGAGATTTCAAATGTGTTTTTGCAAAATGTAGCTGGGCTTGGATGTTTTTCTTCGTAAGATAAGGCTTCCGTCTTGCCACCCTACCCCATAGCCCAGACATACATATGAAGAAGACAGGAAATTGTTGTCACATGTACTAAACAGCAAGTCATCATCATAGCAGTCTGTTGGGGGCGACAATGACTGTTTCATTTAGATCTGATCAGATTCCACCACGCAGCTCTGTCCTTCGCCCTCCACTGCCAGGAACTCCTGACCTTCTCCCTCCGCTGCCAGGAACTCCTGACCTTTCTGACTGGCCATTTCATGAAACTGCTTGCAAAGTATTTGAGTACCGCTAGCTTTTGCCAGACTAGCGGCACATTCTTGGCAGATAGAGGTATTAGCAGTGGCAAGGACAGGCCAAGGCAAACTGACTCCAGTACTGTATCTGTTTCAGTGACTGACCAGATGATAGGTTTGTTTATCTCTGCTCTTTGTGTAGTGCATGTCACGATGCACCGACTGGCAAAAGTCCACCACAGACCTTGTGACAGATGTGCTTATCTGCCAAGATGTCCAGTCTCACCCCGTGTAATTGGGAGTGGTCCACCACAAACTTATAACTAGTCAAAATATTGAGTGGCTAGTAACACTGGAAAACTATGAGCTGCTGAGGACAAATGTTAATTTTGAGCACCATTTTTGTGGGATAATATCCATGGTTGTTGAAAATGGCATATGCATTGTCAAAACGAGCAATCTTTTTAACTTTAAGCCTTGATGCATATCATAATTAAGACCTCTTTTTTCTTCCTGCAGACATGATGTTCAGGTTTGGTTTTGATAGGACAATTTTATGCTCTTCTATATTAATCTATATAATTTCATCTCTGTATTATTCTTTTATATATTATGTCTGTATTTTGGTGCGTTGAATGAGCCATTACTTGTCTCTTGTCTTTTTCATGTCTCAGAGTCTGGAATGTTTTTGTAAGTGGATGCCTGTTGAGATTAGGCTAGCAAGGTTGTAAATAATGACGTAGATAATGACCCAGGTTTTATTGCTCTTGTCATACCAACCTGCCCTGCTCAGGATGTCAGAAATCAGCTATAGATTAAGGCACTTAAACTGTCTCCGGGGAGATGTCTCCAACATATTGATAAAGTCAAGGACTGTTCTCTTTGTTTTTCTCCAAGAATAAAAACACCAGACTTGGAATGTATGTCAGAGAATGAGTGAGCAGACTCTGAGACGGTCATAGCTGTATCTCTTTCCTCCTCTGATCAGAGTTAAATAAATGGCTCATGACTTGGAAACCGCCTACTGATTATTGATTCAGTCTCAATCAATTCAGTTTTAATCCATCAGGTTTCTTAGCCTTAATCACTGGTGGAAAACTGGATGTAAAAAAAGCAAGATGAATTAACCTTTTCTGTTTGAGTTGTGCAACAGTCAGCAGGGACAACCATGTTACAGCCTGACTTTAAACTGACTTTTAAACTGACTTTTCAACTGTCCTGATGCCAAACGCTAGATTTACATCAAATCTGCTTTACAAGACAGAGATGTTGTGATCCATGTTGTTCCATGTTATGCAAGTACTTGCCAGAAGTTCCTGCAGCTCCTTTAATGAGACTGTCAGTCTCTTGGCAGCCTCCCTGACCAGTTTTCTTCTTATCCTTTCATCAGTTTTGGAGGCACATCCAGTTCTTAGTAATGTCACTGTTGTGCCATATTTTCTCCACTTGATGATGACTGTCTTCGCTGTGTTCCATGGTATATTTAATGCTGTGTAAGTTCTTTTGTACACTTCTCCTGACTGATGCCTTTGAACAATGAGAGCCCTCTGATACTTTGGAAGCTCTCTGTGGACTACGGCTTATGCTGTAAGATGTGACTACAAAAATGTCAGGAAAAGCCTACTAGAACAGCAGAACTTTATTTAGGGTTAACCAGAAGCACTGGTGGCAATGATGGCACCATTTAACATGAGTTTGAATGTGATTGGTTAATTCTGAACACAGCCACATCTTCAGTTGTAACAGGGTGTGCATATTTATGCAACCAGGTTATTGTAAGCTTTTTATTTTTTTATTTTTTCCCTTAAAAGATTTCAGTTTGTTTTTCAATTGGGTTGTACAGGTTATAGATCACATTAATGGTGGAAAAAGTTTTGAAATGATTTATCTTGGTCTCATTTTTTTACATCACTAAAACCTGGCATTTGAACAGGGGTGTGTAGACTTTTTATATCCACTGTATGTCTGTATTTTCAGTTTCCTGGTGGTAGGCATGGTTGGGTTTTCAACAACAGCAGGTGATTCGGTGTCAATGCTTCCAGATCATTGGGATCTGTAGATGCTTTAAGATAAGATAAGATATGCCTTTATTAGTCCCACAATAGGGAAATTCCAGGATTGCAACAACACAGGGATAGCAACACTCAGAGCAATAATTTAGAAGATAAGAAAATAAGAGCAGTGAATATACATTGTACACATAAATATATAAATACACACGTGGACAAAATTGTTGGTACCCCTCTGTTAATGAAAGAAAACCCACAATGGTCACAGAAATAACTTGAATCTGACAAAAGTGGTAATAAATAAAAATTCTATGAAAATTAACCAATGAAAATCACACAATGCTTTTGAATTGTGGTTCAACAGAATTATTTTAAAAAACAAACTCATGAAACAGGCCTGGACAAAAATGATGGTACCCCTAGAAAAGATTGAAAATAATGTGACCATAGGGACATGTTCAACCAAGATGTGTCCTCTAATTAACATCACAGGTGTCTACAAACTTGTAATCAGTCAGCTGGCCTATTTAAAAGGTGACAAGTAGTCACTGTGCTGTATGGTGACATGGTGTGTATCACACTAAACATGGACCAGAGGAAGCAAAGGAGAGAGTTGTCTCAGGAGATTAGAAAGAAAATTATAGACAAGCATGTTAAAGGTAAAGGCTATAAGACCATCTCCAAGCAGCTTGATGTTCCTGTGACTACAGTTGCACATATTATTCAGAAATTTAAAATCCATGGGACTGTAGCCAACCTCCCTGGACGTGGCTGCAGGAGGAAACTTGATGAAGAATAGTAACAAAAGAGCCCAGAACAACCTCTAAACACATTCATGGTGAACTCCAAGGTCAAGGTACATCAGTGTCAGATCGCACCATCCGTCGTTGTTTGAGCCAAAGTGGACTTTATGGGAGACGACCAAGAAGGACACCACTGTTGAAAACAAATCATAAAAAAGCCAGACTGGAATTTGCCAAACTGCATGTTGACAAGCCACAAAGCTTCTGGGAGAATGTCCTACGGACAGACGAGACAAAACTGGAACTTTTTGGCAAGGCACATCAGCTCTATGTTCACAGAGGCAAAAATGAAGCATACCAAGAAAAGAACACTGTCCCTACTGTGAAAGATGGAGGAGGTTCTGTTATGTTCTGGGGCTGCTTTGCTGCATCTGGCACAGGGTGTCTTGAATCTGTGCAGGTTACAATGAAATCTCAAGACTATCAAGGTATTCTAGAGAGAAATGTGCTGCCCAGTGTCAGACAGCTTGGTCTCAGTCGCAGGTCATGGGTCTTGCAACAGGATAATGACCCAAAACACACAGCTAAAAACACCCAAGAATGGCTAAGAGCGAAACATTGGACTATTCTAAAGTGGCCTTCTATGAGCCCTGATCTAAATCCTATTGAACATCTGTGGAAGGAGCTGAAACATGCCGTCTGGAGAAGGCACCCTTCAAACCTGAGACAACTGGAGCAGTTTGCTCATGAGGAGTGGGCCAAAATACCTGCTGAGAGGTGCAGAAGTCTCATTAACAGAGAAATCGTTTGATTGCAGTGATTGCCTCAAAAGGTTGTGCAACAAAATATTAAGTTAAGGGTACCATCATTTTTGTCCAGGCCTGTTTCATGAGTTTGTTTTTTAAAATAATTCTGTTGAACCACAATTCAAAAGCATTGTCTGATTTTCATTGGTTAATTTTCATAGATTTTTTATTTATTACCACTTTTGTCAGATTCAAGTTATTTCTGTGACCATTGTGGGTTTTTCTTTCATTAACAGAGGGGTACCAACAATTTTGTCCACGGCTGTATATATACACAGTGCAGAGCATTGTAGCTAGATGGAATAAACAGCATCACAGTCTGCTGTTACGCTGTTTGTGATTGGGCAGCTATTAATTATAGGTTCTACTTCACAAAGCACCGTACTCAGACCTTCTTTGTCCAAGTTCTGTGTGTTCAATGTAGAATTAAGGACCTTCGTCACAGACCTGATCAATCTCTCCTAAGGACTTCCATAATGGGAACCTGCTGGAGGGTTAAAAGTCCATTTTATCCCCTTGTGAAGAAGCACATCATTACTCTAGGATATATTCCATTGCTGTATGGCAGTTCTCAATTCACGTTCAGCTCCTAAGATATTCGTTCCATTATCAGAGCATAGTTCTCGAACTTGGCCACGTCTCGTTATAAAGCATCTCAGTGCATTTATAGAGGAATCAGTGTCTAGTGAATATGCCACCTCAGTGTGGATTGCCCATATAGCCATACATGTACAGATGGCACCATACCTCTTCACTATACTCCTCCTACTCTTTACATCAAAGGGCCCAAAGTAGTCCACTCCAACACATGTAAATGGTGGTTCATCTGGAGAAACTCTGTCAATTGGTAAATCAGCCATTTGCTGACACACTGGTTGGTTAAGTCTTCAACAAACAATGCACTTGGAGAGGATGTTTCTAATAGCAACACCAGCCCCTGTGATCCAATACTTCTCCCGCAGTTTAGACAACATGTGGTTATGACCACCATGGCCCACCTGTTGATGAATATACCTTAACAAGATGTTAGCGATGTGAGAATCCTTTGATAGAATCGCAGGGCGTTTAGTCTCTGCAGGCATAGATGATTTGCTGAGCCGACCACCAACTCTCAGAAGACCATCTTCTAAAAGTGGACAGAGTTTAAAAATTTGACTACAACCATTTCACATTTTTGCCTCTTGCAGCGTGGAAAATTCTTCTGGAAAGCTCTTGCTTTTCTAAAACCTGATAATTTTGAGTTCGGCTGTTTCCATCTCTTCTACAGACAGATGATTTGGAACAGTGCCTCTGCCACAAATATCTGCCTTTTGTTTTAAAGAACTACAACGTTGCTTCCCATTCAGTCTGGACTGTGTGCAATCATTTCTTGGTGATCTTTTCCGATACTGAGATATGAGTCAGGTCTTAAATGTAAAGATCCAAGCAAACAATTTTTTTCAAATGGCTCCAAGATGAAAAATGGTGGATCAAATGGGTCACAGAGTGCAGGTAAAGAAGCTCCATGCGTACATGATGAGACACCTTCGAGCCATAATGAACATTTCATAGAAAGACAAGATAACCAACATAGAAGTGTTGAAACGAGCTGGTCTACCATCAATGGAAGACATGCTAATACAGATGAACCTGAGATGGCTTGGACACGTTGAGAGGACGGACCACCAGCATTTCCCTCGGCAGTTACTCTACTCACAGTTATGGGAGGGAAAACGCAATCCAGGTAGACCAAAGCTCAGATTTAAAGACACTGTAAAAAGAAACTTGAAGAAGCTGGATATAGACAGGAGTTCCTGGCAGCAGAAGGCTAAGGACAGAGATGTGTGGAGGAATCTGATCAGACCTAAATCAAACAGTCATTGTCGCTCACAACAGACTGCTATGATGATGATGTGATGATTACTTAGTCATGAGTAGTTGAGGCTTTCTTGAACACTTGAGCTTTTCATCAAAATGGTTCACATAGACGAGGCCTCACGTGGAACTTCATTTGCTCTACTAGGCCATGTAGTTGACAAAGTATACAGCATGCAGATTTTTACCATGTGTATTTTTCAGTTTCAATAAATGTGCTGTCTTTTAAGAAATATCAATGATCATAAGGGGAAAAAAATAATAAAACTGGGGTGACTCTAGTAAATGTGCCTGTGTTACTTCGTGTGCTTGTACTACTTATCCATTTTTATTAAGAAATAATAAATTTTCAACAGTCTTATACTGTCCCAGTATATTTAGCTCTGGTCTTATTCTCATGCAGGGCTCAATAGCAATAGTGCATCGGTATAATGATGCGTAATAATGATCCAAGCTCTTTGAAACACAAGAGACACTTCACCTTGCAAATAAAAATGAAATTTTAAAAGAAAGACACAGCTGGGATTCAAACCCAGGCCTCTCGCTTGCAAAACAAATATACTACCACTAAGCCATCACCTCAGTTGCAATATAAAGTCACTATTTGTCAAAAATACATCAGTGGGAGAAACGAGCTCAAACTGTTCTCAGACGGGAGAAGTCCATGTTTTTGGTGCTGGCTCCATCTGAAAATTGGCTGTGACAAATCTATTACACAGTCAAACAAGACAAAACAAAACGTGAGGGACGGGAATTCCATTGGGTAGCGCTGCTCAGTTTATTTCTCCTGACCCAGTCACGTGGTCCAACGTCAACACATACGTCATGAGTCACGCCTCGAAACACGCCTCACCAAATATTTCCTGGATAAGATCGGATCACCATTTGGAGCACCAGTGCCTGCCTTCCCATCACTAGTAATTACCCCTTTGTGGTCTTATAAATAGCTTTTTGTAATCCGCCCTGTGTGGCAAGCTTTGTGTTCCTTATTATTTAATAAATGAGCAAACTCACTGCAGGCAAGTGGTGCCTTGTTTCTGCCCTGCAAGGGCCAATTATGACAGTAGGTCACAGCCTATAGGTGCCAGCAGTAGTGAGTTTGCCTTTTTCTTTTTCTTCTGTTCTATTTTTTTCCCCGTTTGGGTGTCTGCGTTTTTTGTTGGGTTTTTTTTTTTTTTTGGAATGGCATCGATTGTCAGAGAGTACCCAATGAGCCTGGGGTTTGAACTCTCCCAGGCTCTTGTGGAAATAGATGACCTTCTAGCCATAGCTCGTTGATATTCCACTCCTAAAGACGCTTTATGGTACCTGGACTTCACAGAGGTGGCTGTGCTGCATCATCCTTGCCTTTTGGAGCACGCCGAGGGAAGGGAGAGGATATCCCTGATGGCAGCTCTGCAACAGCAAAACCGTGAGTTGGAGCGGGATTCCTCTAGGAAGTCTAGATCAGCACCGATGGGGAAGCACTCCTGGGCCCCGGTCCAGTCGACTCCTCGCCAGGTTCCTGCTGCTGCTCCAGCTCCCGTGTCACCTGTTCCAAGTTACCATTTCCCGGTGCAGATCTCGACACAACCAGTAATACAATTGTACCGAATCGGACGGAGGGGAGTCATCGGGGAAAACACCACTAATTCCCCGTTCATACCCAGCTACAGGCCACCAGAAGAATTCCTCCATCTCCCAACTAGCAGTTTTTTCATCGCCGTGTCAAGATGGTTCAACAGCAGCTTCAGCCTCTGGGTTTTCCTCGCCGGATGTCTCGTCAGCTCCCTCTGCCCGGGTCGTCGCAGCTGTTCCCCCGTCCTCCATGGCACCTTCTCTCGCTGCTGAGATCCCAGCTGATTCTTCCCCGGCTCCGCCTATCATCGTGTCTGCAGGGGCGGCTCCTCCTTGTCCTCCAGAGGGGTCCACGATCACCGCAGTCACGGAGAAGGAAAAGACTGGGTCTGCTGCAGCAGGAACCACCATACCCTGGGAAAACAGGCAAGTGCTTTTTCACTCTATATCACAATCTTATGAATTACCTTGTCTGATTCCCGGGGGTGAGGCTCAGGTAGTGCAGTTCACTGAGTCCTCACCACCTGCTGCAGCCACAAAAATGTTACCTGCTTTCTCTGTGTCTCCTCCAATACCCCCCTAGTGTCCACCGGTTCCAGGATTAAGCTGCCGGATGGAGGAGAAGCCTGCGGCCCTGGAGAACCTGGTTCCAGCCCTGCAGCCACGGTATGGACAGAGGAAGAGGGCTGTCTGCCATCTGGGGCCTGAGCCGATGAAGAAGCGACCCCGGGCTTCACCCGTGCAGAGTTCAGCCCCAGCAGGAAGCGGATCTCTTGTCGCCACGTCGGGCGGGCCACCTGTGTGGGTAGCATTGCCAGGGGGTTCAGAGACTGCAGAGACCATCATGCCTGCTGTTGGGGCCGCCGCAGCAGAGTTCGAGTTGGACCTCCAGGGGGCCGGTCCTGAGACATCGCCATCCGGATTGATGGAGTCCTGGACGGTGGTGCAACTTGAGCTCAGGCAAGTACTCTCCTTTGTTTTCATTGTTTCAGTATTGGAGAGATCTTGTCTGGCTCTTGGTGGGGAGAGCCAGGTGCTGCCGTCAGTAGCATCTGAGCTCGCCTCGCCGGTTCCACTGCCGCCGGTCACCCTGACCCTGTTTCTCTCCCTCTTTCATTCAAGTCTTCTCTCAGGGTCACCGAGAATCTTCCAGTTACACCAGAGGTCTCCGTGGGTTCCGGTCCGCCACCTGAGGTCTTCATGGGTCCAGCTCCTCTGGCCATGGTCGTCGTGGAGACGCCGTCCCAGCCCGGGATCTCCGAGGGTGCAGTACCTCCTCAGTCTGGGTCTCCGTGGGTGCTGCGCTCCAGCTTGAATCCCACATGGGTGAGGTGCTCCAGTGTGTGCCTGCTGTGGGTGCTACGCTCCAGCCTGGGGGCCACCGAGGGTCCCGCAATGCCTCAGTCTGGGGTCACCGAGGGTGCGGCATGGATGTCCAAGGCTGCTGTGGGTCCTTTGTCTCCTTCTGGTTCCATCATGGTTCTTCCTCTGCGGGTACTCATCGTCTGGGTTTGGGGGTCAGTGGTAAGCGATGGTTCCAGCCGCCGTCTCCAGGAGGGTGTGTGTGGAGCTCTGCTACCCGCTTGCCCAGAGATGCGGGAAGACCGCCCGAGCCTTCCCGGTTGCTTGGGTGGCTTCAGTATCCTGGAAGGCCAACCGATGGACTTTGTCTACCTGGTTGGGACCTCTGGAGACCTTGTAGGCCACCTGACCTTTTCCACTTGATGGTCGGGTGGAGCCGGGTCCCTGGTAGGCCACCAGAATGGTTCCCTTATTTATCCAGTATTGTTTAATGTTCTTGGTACTTTATTTTGTCAGGGTGTGGGTCATGTGTGTTTTTGGGTTGTTTTTGTTTTCGTGTCTCCCCCTCCAGGCCTGGATCTCCCCACCGCTCTCCTGGGGTTGGTTTTTGTAGTTATTTCTGTTGGGGGGGGGGGTTACTTTCTTTCCTTTTGATGTTACTGGAGGGTGTCTGGATACCACCCCTTCAGGGAGGGGCACTATCATGACACCGAGCTTGTGTCTGTGCCCTGCTTGGGTCTTTCGGTTATTTTTCTTTTTCTGTTTATGTATTTAGTCCTGATTTTTGCCATTATTGTTTGTGCTTTTATTTTGACAGCGTCATGACAGGACTTCCGCCTGTCAAGTCTGTTCAAGGCCTGTCACAGCTGTTTTGTTTCACTGATTATGTTTTCACTCGTGCTTCCACGACTGATTCACATTTTGGTTTTTGTTCTGGTATTATCTAAGCTCGCGGATAAGCTGTATTCCTTGCTGCGACCTCATCGTGTTCAGACAGGAATCCCCTGACCTGATTTTGGCTGTAAAGTCTCAGCCTTTTTCTCTGCTTCGCCAGTTTCATAGTAAGTTACCTTTCATGGTTTTCTTTTATTTGTATTTTTCTGTTATCACACCTTTGTGGTCTTGTAAAAAGCTTTTTGTAATCCGCCCTTCGTGGTAAGCTTTTGTCATGGTCTGAGCGCTGATATCACCCGCACTTAGGTCATGCAGTATTTTCCTCCCGTTTGGTAACAGTTTTCCTTATGGACTTCCTGAGCCCTTGTTTTGACAGCGTCTCGGTGGGACTTCCGGCTGTCAGAGCAGAGTCCCTCCGTGACAGCTGTTTGCCATTTCAGCTGATGACTGCCTCATCAGCTGATTAATCCTTAGCCCTACTTAAGGGAGTAGCTTAGGTTACTCCGGGCTGCGACCTCACGTATGGATAACGCTAGTCTCCCCAACGTTAGGCTGGAGTCCCTATGTCCCGGCTCCAGTCATCTTCTTGTTCCCCGCTACTCTCAGTAAGTGTATTCTTAAGTCTGTGTATACTGTCAGTGTGTCTTAGCCATAGTCCTAGTTTGTGTTTTGCCCCACGTGGCTCATTATTTTGTACCTTTGTCCTTATTTAATAAATACACAAACTCACTGGTCGCCTATAGCATCTCATTAACGGTCCGCCTGGACCGCACCATAACAGTAGGTTGCAGCCAAAGGAGATGCCGGTGACCGGGAGTTTGCTAATTGGGCTTAGAGTTTTCCCCGTTCAGCGTACCAGTGTGCTGGGAGATGGCGTCACCACCTAAAGGCTATGCCATGAGTTTAGGCTATGAGCTAGTCATGGCTCTCATCGAGATCGATGGGATCCTCTCCAGCGCTCGTAGTCACCCCGTCCCCAGTGGCTCGCGCTGGTACCTGGACCTGGCTGAGGCAACTATTAACCGCCATCCTCACTACGCCGACCACCCTGAGATCACGGCGAGGATGGCGGACATCTCTGCTCAACGGGAGAAGCTCCGTGGGCTGGAGGGAAACTCCGGCAGGAAGCCGAAGAGGAGGCATCCTCGCTCCTCGCTTCGGGATCCCATTCCTGTCCCTCATCCAGTCCAGGAGTTCGCACCACCCAGGGGTCATCCCCAACGGAGAGAGACGTCAGTCGGGATTCCCTCGGAGGATTTGCAGCGGACAGCGATTTCCATCCGGGACTGAGTGGCTGCAGCTCACTCTGCCTCCCATCCTACTCAGATCATGAAGCATGTGACGGCGGCTGTCAGGCTGGTGGAGAGGAATCCAGAACTTTATGATTACCCCGAATACGCTGACCTGCTCGCCTCTATTTCTGCGCAGGAGCGGCGTTTCCCAGACCTCACCTTCGCCTCGCCCTCTGCCAGAGAACATCGTCACAATGCCCGTTGTAAGCCTCAGCGGGAACCCCGTCCGGATCCAGTTCCGGGTCGCCGTAGAAACTCTGCTTCCCAGCCAGCTGTTGCTCCTGCATCACGACAGGAGGAAAACCCTACAGCCTCCGCCTCCGGGTCGCCTGTCCCTGCTGTTCCGTCAGCTCCTCATTCCCGGTTCGCCTCGGCTGTTCCTCCCTCCTCCTCAATGCTCCCCCCAGCTGCTGTGAGCTCCACGAGTCCGTCTCCGGCTGCCTCTATTCCTGATCCCGTGCAAGCGGCTCCTCTTCGTCTTCCCGGGGGGTCCTCTGTCTCCATCCAATGGGGGAAGGGAAGAACCAAGACCACTGCAGCAGGTTCCATCAGCCCTCAGCAGATCAGGCAAGTGTCTCTTCATTCTTTTCCTTCACTGGGTGAATTGCCTTGTTTGATCCCTGGGGGTGAAGTTCGGGGTTCTCAGGCCCCCGAGCTTCCTCCACCTGCTGCAATTATTAATTGTGAACCTGCTACCTGTGTGTCTCCTTCCCCTGAGCGTTCCCCAGTGCCAGGACTACACTGCTGGACGAGGAAGGAGCCTGTGGCCCTGGAGTGCCTAGTTCCAGCCCCGCAGCCACGTCATGGGCAGAGGAGGAGGGCGGACTGCTAATTGGAGTCTGCGCCAATGACTAAGCGTCCCTGGGTCTCCACGGAGGAGCAGTCCAACCCGGCAGGTCACGGACCCCCTTCCACCACGCCATGCGGGCCTCCGACGTGGACGTCAGCATCAGGGAATCCCCAGACTGAGGACACCATCATGCCAGCTACGGAGCCCGCCGCAGTCGAGTGGGAGCCAGAAGTGGACCTTCAGCGCACTGAACCTGGATTGTCAAAGTCCTGGGCCACGGTGGAGCCTGAGATCAGGCAAGTCCTCTACTTTGTCTTCCTTTCTTCTATTCTGGAGCATTTTTGCCTGTCTCTCGGGGAGACGAGCCAGGCGCAGCCGTCCGCTGCATCCGAGCTTGTCTTGCTGGGCTCTGCCGCTGCCGGTGATTCTGATCCCGGTTCTCTGTTCTCCTCTGAGCCTTCTCCCAGGGTCACCTGTGACAAGCCTGCTCCGGTCGTCGCCTTGGAGGTTCTGGGTTCGGATCTGAAGGTCATCCCTGGTGCTGCGCTGGCCCAGTCGGGGTCCATCTTGGGTTGTGTTCTGGCCCAGTCGGGGTCTGACATGGGTGCAACGCAGACCCAATCGGGGTCCGACGTGGGTGCAATGCAGACCCAATCGGGGTCCGTCATGGACACTGTTCTTGCCCAGTCGGGGTCCGTCGTGGGTTGTGTTCCAGCCCAATTGGGGTCCGACGTGGGTGCAGCCATGACCCAATTGGGGTCCGACGTGGGTGCAACGTGGACCCAGTCGGGGTCCGTCATGGACGCTGCTCTGACCCAGTCGGGGTCCATCGTGGGTGCAGCACGGTCCCTCTTTGGACCCAACGTGAGCGCAGCGCCAGTCAATGTGGGGTTCAGAGAAGGAGCTGCAGATCCTCCGCCGATCAATGCCGGACTGGCCCCTCATCTTTTCCCCGATCCCCTTCCCCCCCACCGGGTGCCGCTGGGATTCCCCGTTTTCGGCTCGGCTTCCCTTTGCTGTCCCTCTCGGTATTGAGGCCGCCTCCAAGTTCTTCCCTTCGGTCCTGGTGGCCTATTGATGTGGGTCGGCCGCCTGGGGAACTGCTTCGCCGGTTTGGCTTTCTGGGTTGGCCACCCGACAAACTGAACTCTTGGTTCAGCGACCTGGTCCGGCCGCCAGAGGTACTGGTTCTCTGGGCCTGGGACTGGGGTAGACCATCTGAATTCTTTCTTTTCCACCTGCCAGCGATTTGGACGCTGGACGCAGGTAGACCTCCCGAATTATTTGTTGTTTTGTTGTGCTCTGCCTGCCGTCATCCCTGTGTTTTTTTTTCTTCTCTCCCCTATTCTCTGTAAATTTTGGGGATGCTCTCGTGTTTTGTCATTTTGACTATTTGGAACTGTGTTTATATCGCCACCCTTTAGCGTGTGTTTGTTTTTTTTCCTCAGTAGTCTGAGATATGCTCTGTTGTCGCCTCTGCCAGTTATTTATCCTTATTGAACTGTATGTATTTGCCGCTATTCAGCGTGGATTTTTTTTTTCCCCCTTCCTCTGTTTGAGAGATGTTATGTAATTGCCTTTTGCTCCTTTTGGCCTGTTTCTTGGTCTTTGGACGTGGTATTTCTGTTATTTGTGGCCTGTAGGCTTAGTATTCCTGTTATTTGCATCTATTGTCCTGGCTGTTTTCTACCTGTGCTTATGGAGTATGTTTGTGTTTTTCTTCCCCATGCTCTGTTTGTAGCACCACGTTCTTATTTGTTTTTCCTTATTGGCCCTTGTCATTGTTTCCCGGTTCCCTTCCTTGTTTTTTTTTTTCTTGACTCTCGCCCTCCTGGCCTTTTTCCCCCTCCTCCCGCCCTGGGGGAGGGGGGTTGTAGCCTTCCAGTTGGGGGAGGCTTGGATGTTACGTTACGCCCAGAGTGCGTCATTCGGGGGGGAGTACTGTCATGGTCTGAGCACTGATATCGCCCGCACTCGGATCATGCAGTATTTTCCTCCCGTTTGGTAACAGTTTTCCTTATGGCCTTCCTGAGCTCTTGTTTTGACAGCGTCTCGGTGGGGCTTCCGGCTGTCAGAGCAGAGTCCCTCCGTGACAGCTGTTTGCCAATTCAGCTGATGACTGCCTCATCAGCTGATTAATCCTTAGCCCTACTTAAGGGAGCAGCTTAGGTTACCGTACTCCGGGCTGCAACCTCACGTATGGATAACGCTGGTCTCCCCAACGTTAGGCTGGAGTCCCTATGTCCCGGCTCCAGTCATCTTCTTGTTCCCCGCTACTCTCAGTAAGTGTATTCCTAAGTCTGTGTATGTTGTCAGTGTGTCTTAGCCATAGTCCTTGTTTGTGTTTTGCCCCATGTGGCTCATTATTTTGTACCTTTGTCCTTATTTAATAAATACGCAAACTCACTGGTCGCCTGTAGCGTCTCATTAGCGGTCCGCCTGGACCGCACCATAACAGCTTTGTGTTCCTTATTATTTAATAAATGAGCAAACTCACTGCAGGCGAGTGGTGCCTTGTTTCTGCCCTGCAAGGGCCAGTTATCACAGCCTCTGCTTGGAGACGTGCAGATGAAGTGGTGGAAATAACAGATCCTTTTCCATGGGCAAACCTTGGAGATGTTTTTGATCTGTTCCCCACATTTGACACACTGTCACTTTGTTCAGTGTCATCCTGTAAGTTCTCTGAAACAATGGGGGGCAAGTGTTGAATCAATAAGGGCTCACCATTAATTGTGAGAGGGTTATGTTATATATAAATTATCATTATTATAGTATGTTGTGGGTGACGGCTACACCTTTCCGGTTCCACCACCACCCAGGGTATAAAAGGCCTACCCGGAAGAGGCACGGTCTCTACGACCAGCACCTCTGCCTTGACGGGAGCGCCTTAGGTTCTGTGAGTTACCACAGTAAAGTTACGTTATATTGCACCTCCGGCCTCATCATTGGAGTATTGGCTATGGACATAACAGGTTTACTCTGTCTGGACCAGCTGCACATCTGAGGCCTTTTGGGACATTTCCTCAGATTCAGACAGCCATTGTTAAATATCTTCTTTAAATACGTTACTGTATTCCACAATATTGTCAAACTATTCATTTTATCTGTTCATCATCAGGAAGAAGAGGAATCAATACAGCATGAGACAAGAAGGCATTTTCACAAAGTCTATTTTACCTTTCAAACTGGAGTTGCACACCTGAGAAATTTTTCTTTGGTTTCATTAGTGCTTTATTTTCTAGTACGAGCCCTTTAATTTTATTCACACTCATTTTCCATTCCCGCTGAAGGTTTTCAATTTTCTTCCCCAAGGCCTTTTCTGTAAGTTTAATTCCCCTTTTATCAAACCTCATTTTAGAATCTGAAGCATTTGTCACTCATTTTCAAAAAGTGATTTTCTTTCAGCACAGTCATTTAAACATCTTCAGAATGATGAACCAGCAGTCACTATCATAGTCACATCAGCTGAGCAGCAGTGATCCTTTCACAAAGGAAAATTCCACATTACATGGCAGGGAAGTAAAGCAGCATCAATTCCAGCACTTAATCATTCATTCCATGATGAGCTGTCAAACAATCTGCAGACCAAACTGCACAGGCAGAGCAGCTCCTCACTCCATCCCCCAGGTAAGATCTTTCTTTTAATAGCAGCTTCCAAAAATTTAAAAGCCAGGCCTGCCTCCTTGTCTTAATTTTAACATTGTTGGCCCACTTTCTGCTGATGCCTCTCATGCCGAAGCATTGATCCATTTTTTGCTGAGAAAGTAGCGACATTTCTAAATAGTCACTACACTGGAGAAAGAGGATGCCAGTGATTGTGACATGCTTCAAAAGAGCAAATATTATGCCAGGTTAAAAGCAATTGCCAATCTTTATTAATTAACAAACAGGACTAAAAACTAAGTGTGCAAAAATTTATCCAAAATAACCTCAGTGAAAATATAGCAGTCAACAAAAAATATGGCGTTCTCCTCTTGGTGTGGTCCACAGGTGAACAGGTGATAGATATAAAATACCAACCATCACTGCCCACCCGCGTGACCCACACCATCCAACCGCTGTGAAGTAAAACAAAAACAATTAAATGGATCAATTAACATCAATTATCATCTTATCACATTTAGCTCCTACACTGGCTGATCACCATGCTAACTGATGCAGAGCTCAAAACCTGGTCATGAGCAAGTTATGAGCTCAGAATTTTAGATTAAAGGCAACTGAAAGAGCCTCAACTTCACCAGTTGTCATTTTTATCTCCCGCCGGCCAAAGCCCAAAGGGGTCGAAGGGTCCTTTGAGCAAAGACCAAAGGGGGACTATGTTATGGGTCAGTCCGTCCATCTGTCCCACTTCTGTCAAATAAACACCTCCTACAGTTTTGTTTCGATCGTTGTGAAACTTGGCCCATGGTATGATATACTCTGATGCAATACACTGATATTGTAATTTGGTTCTGATTGGAGGATTTTTGCAGGAATTGTAGCCCCTGACCTATGACCTCTTATTTCACCTCATTTCATAGATAGTAAATGTCTTGTGAAATCATCTCCTCCTACAGTTTTGTTCCAGATGTTTTGAAATTTGATACCATGGTTTGATATACTCTGATGTACATATTGCAATTTCAGTCTTATTGGATGATCTTGAGGTCAGAGGTCAGATTTTCCCTAAATCTTCTAAACACAATAACTACAGAAAGAAATGATGTAGGCTTTTCAAATCAGTACAGTAGTTGTATCTAATACACATCTTTGACTTACACCCTCACCTAACTACAGGTTTGGGGTCAAGGGGTCAAAGTTAACA
The DNA here is from genome assembly GCA_020510985.1 of Pholidichthys leucotaenia. NCBI lineage: Eukaryota > Metazoa > Chordata > Actinopteri > Cichliformes > Pholidichthyidae > Pholidichthys > Pholidichthys leucotaenia. The sequence goes on from CM035838.1 coordinate 82,173,763, forward strand.
TTCATGTTCCACTATGGTAAATGCTAAATTGACTTACTACTAGTGCATTGCCCGTAGAACGCAAGTATTCCTGTCTGAAACAGGTATCCCAATTAGGCTTTACAGGCCCAAATGTAGGCTGTCTTTGAAAGTGGAATACAATGAGGTGTAGCCTATATGTAGGCAATCACATGTTAGACTTTGACAAATATAAAAGGGAGTAAATGGCAGTAAGATTTATTTGATTGTGTGAATATTAATTACAGAATATAAGTATTGAAAATGAATGGGACATCCAATATTAGCGACAGTTTCAGATCCCTTGTTTATTTGTTTGCCAGATCACTTATTTGTCTGATCTTTCATCACTTAAATTCAAGATAATAGTGTATCTTACACTTTGGGGAATGGGAGTTGTTCAGTCATCATTGTAATTATTTTAGTTTATCACTGTTCAGGGATGGAGTTCAGTGTAATATTGAATTTCTTCTGTGTATTGTCAATATGCTCATGCAGTATTATAACAGGACACATTTACAAATATTTAGCACCCTTTGTAGTGCATCATTTTATACTTTAGCAATATTTTGTTATTAAAAGGTTTTTTAAAATTGTAATCAACTGAATTACTAACTGCTACCCAGCATTATTATACACAGCAGAAGGACCCGTTTGACTGCAACTGTTGCATCAGTGTTGCCCATTTGTCAGTAAATATTTAACTAAAAATGATTTATTTCGTTACTTGGGCGTTTTCATGTCCTGCTTTTAGGCCCTGTCACACCTAAACGATTTAAGCAGCTTTTGCAAACATATGGAAAAATTTGGAGAACACGCTGGCGTACGTCGCATCAGTTATGGTTAAGTTTTGTCTAAGTTAAGAGCACGCTGAAGAATGTTGAAGCACCCTGAAGCATGATGGTTATACAGCGTAGTTCGCCGAGCTCCTCTGAAAATTTTTAGCATGCTGAAAATTTTCTGATGTATCCAGCGTATGGTTATATGGTAAATGGCATTCACTTATATAGCACATTTTACTTATCTCTGGATGACCAAAGCGCTTTACAGATCCCGCTAGCCACGCATTCACGCACACATTCACACACTGATGGCAGCAGAGCCGCCACACACAGGCACTGGCCTGGTTGATAGTTCCCGCATTCACAGAGCAAAGGTTGTAGGAACGTTATGTGTCTGTTTACACGTTACTTGTAAGCGACTCATAGTTACTCAAAAGTGGAAATACGTTGACATTAATGTCTAGCATACCCCCCAGTTTTTCTAACATATGAGTAACACGCTTTGAACATATGTGTAACTTATTGTACGTGTTTCTAACTTGGAGCTACCCTACAATTGTCATGAGCGGGGCTATGTTCGGCCCCGCCCGTGATTCGTGGCTGTGGTTTCCTGAAGTGTTGTTTATCGTGTTCAGCTGGCAGGTTGTCAGAGCTCCGTACTGGGGTCCCTGGCCAGCCCACAGCCGCACCCCTTCTCTCTCTCTGCTAGACACTCACCAGCTGTCTGCCATCATCCCTTAGGGTTCACTCATGCACACACACATGCACACACACATTCACACACATTCATTCCCCCTCACTCACGCACGCACACACACTGCCATTCTTACTCACACGTGCACTCACTCATTATTCATCAACTGCCACCGCACCTGCTTCCACTTGCCACTCAGTAGTCTATGAGGGTATTTAATGTGTGGCAGTGTGATGGCTCAGCGCGGCGGCATCAGTCTACTGGGTCCAAGAGTTTTCTCCAGTCCATAGTGGTGATGTGCAACATTTGATGCTCAGGCTCTTTCTCCCATTGGGGTGTTCCATGGACTGCTTTAGGTGTTGTCCAGAGCCCAGCTGCACTCCGGCACTTAGTAGTAAGTTGTCAATATTTTTGGGTTACGTTGTCTTTTCCCTCAGTGGCGGATTTCACCCTGAGGCGTGACGTAACCCCTTCACTGCCTGTGGAGTTAATTTTCATGGACACTGGTTAACTAATCCTCTGCCTGAATGTTTTTCATGGACATGTGTATCTCATACTCTGTTTAATAAACCTCACGCTACACTCGCACGTAGGCTTATGCAATTTCTTCGGTTTGCTGCAAAATGATGCAGCAGCCGTGACAGTATGCCGCCGCCAGTCAGAGCCTAGCAGTGTAGCGTGTGTGTGCATTTTCACCCTCATTTTTTTGTGTTTTACCCTTACCTGCTTGAGATGGCGATGGGCCATGGCTATCCTCTGAGCCTGGGTTGGGAGCACTGTCGGGTCATTATGAACATCGACGGGCTAATCTCCTCGGCTAATGTTTATTCCATACCCGAAGATGTCCTTTGTTACGTGGTACTGGCAGAGAGGGAGGTTCGGCAGTGTCCTCAGCTCTCGGACTGCCCCGAGGGAGCTGAAAGGATAGCCCAGTTAGCGGCTCTACGGCGGGAGTACGGTAGAGAGGGAAGGAGGTCCCCGAAGACGGCCGCACTCGTGCCGGGAAAGGGACACACTCGAGGCGCCGCCGTCCCGGTGAGTCACCTGAGCCTCACGCCCATACCCGCTCCTATCCCACTGGATTCAGCCCCAGCACAGCCGCCGTTTAGTCAACGGCGGCATCAGCATCGTCCTGCCCAGGGTCCCCAAACCGATCATTCGGCCACCCTGGCAGCAATTTCCCCGGCACCGACTTTGGCTAATACCGCAGCGGTGCCTCCTTCCACTGCTAAGGGACGCTCATTTTCCTCACCGGCGACTTCCGTGCCTGTGGCTGCAGGGGCGGCTCTCCCACAGCCCTCAGAGAGAGACGGATCGATCCGGGACATGAAGGGGGATGAGAAAACTACTCCTGGAGTGGACAACATTGCTTACCAGGATATCAGGAAAGTGCAATCTATCACTATTCAGACTAATCATACTATGCCTTGTTTGAATCCTGGTAGAGAGGCTCAGGGTGTGCAGTCTCCTGAGTTCTCTTCACCCGTTGCAGAATGTAAATGTTCTTCTGCTCTCTCCTTGGCTCCCCCTCCTGTTCATGGGAGCTTATTGGCCGTAGCGAGGATGTCAGAGACTTGGGAGGAGTTTGGACTGGTGTTGTTGGTGAAGATGGATCACCTGACGGAACAAGAGAGATCTGCAGTCGCCTCTCCACCTATTTTTACCTCCGCCAAGGTGGAGAGGACAGAATCCTCTTCTAATCCATTCCCTCTGGAGCCGGTGTTGGAGGCTTCTCAGCAGCCTGAGGAGGAGCCCTGGACCGCCACTTCATCTGAGAGGGGCATCGCCTCGCCAGCTGTAGCCGAGGACTTTATAAACCAGCAAGACAGGCAAGTAAACTCCCCTTTTTCACTTAACACTGATAAAAATTCTTGCCTGATTCCTGGAGGAGAGTCTCAGGGGGAGCAGTCCCCAGAGACCTCTCTGCCTGCTGCAGCTGTGAACTGCTCACCAGCCCTCTCTATGCTCTGTCCTGCCTCTCCTGAGGGTATACCGGCTTCAGAGCTGAACTGCCGGGACCAGGAGAAATCGCCAGCATGGGTAATGACGGCTGGGACGTCAAAGACTGCATGGTTCATCATGCCTGTTGGGGAGGCTGCTGCAGCAGAGCCAGCACCTGAACAGAACCACCAGGAAGAGGAGCCCGCAACATCGCCAGGATCATCAGAGTCCTGGACAGCGGTGGAGCCTGAGCTAAGGCTAGTGCTCTCTTTTGTCTTTCTTCTATCTACTTTAGAACATTTTTGCCTAGCTCTAGGTGAGGAGCGCCAGTTGCAGCCACACGCTGCACCTGAGCCCTCCCCACTGGGCTCCGCCGCTGCCGGCGACCCTGACCCCTCCTCTTCTGTGTATGAGTCCCCTTTCAGGGTCGCCGGGAGCCTGGATCCATCACCGGATGAGTCCAAGGATTCAGGCTCGCTCGTGGAGGTCACCGGTGCTGCCACCATCTACTCGGAGGGAGTCTCTGTGGGTACTCTGTCCTACTCCAGGGCGCCTGTGGTAGATCGCCTCCTAGCGCGGACGCTTATACGGGTCGGCTGGCCTGTAGTGAAGGCTGCATTGGGCTCAACAATGACCCAGCCGGGTCCCATCGCGGATGCAGTTAGGCTCCTGCTGGAGTCCGTCGTGGGTGCAGCGGAGCCGGCCCGGTCAGGGGCCACCGTGGGCACAGCTAGGCTCTTGTTGGAGTCCATCGCAGGTGCAACGGAGCCGGTCCGGTCAGTGGCCACTGTGGGTGCAGCAGAGCCTTGGCCGGAAGTCACCGCGGGTGCAGCAAGGCTTCCGCTGGAGTCCATTGTGGATGCAGCGGAGCCGGACCGGTGGGGGGCCACCGCAGGTGATGTTGCGGATCACCCTGAGGAGGCCGTGAAGGTCCCCTCTTCCCGGTCCAGGTACCCACCAGTCAGCCTTCCAGTGGGTAAGCCACCTCCTCGCTCTCCCCTCCGATCCTGGTGGCTTAACAATGCTGGCCGGCCACCCGAAGAACTGGGGGTTCTAGCCGGGTGGTCTGCTTGCCCTGGCAGGCCGCCTGAAGCCATTCTATGGGCTGCCTGCTGGGCCTTGGACCTTGGTCGATGACCTGAACTGAGGGACTCTTGGGGTTGTATGGTGTTGTTTTTGTTGGGTTGTTCCCTCCTGACCTGTTTCCCCCCACCTCCTGCCCTGGGTTGTGTAGGGTTCTGAAGGGGGGAGCAGGTTTTCTTTTTGGGTTTTGATGGCACGGTGGGTGTCTGGAATCCACCCCTCGAGGAAGGGGCTCTGTCATGAGCGGGGCTATGTTTGGCCCCGCCCATGACTCGTGGCTGTGGTTTCCTGAAGTGTTGTTTATCATGTTCAGCTGGCAGGTTGTTAGAGCCCCGTGCTGGGGTCCCTGGCCAGCCTACAGCCGCACCCCTTCTCTCTCTCTGCTAGACACTCACCAGTTGTCTGCCATCATCCCTTAGGGTTCACTCATGCACACACACATTCACACACATTCATTCCCCCTCACTCATGCACACATGCACACTGCCATTCTTACTCACATGTGCACTCACTCATTATTCATCAACTGCCGCTGCACCTGCCTTCACTTGCCACTCAGTAGTCTATGAGGGTATTTAATGTGTGGCAGTGTGATGGCTCAGCGCAGCGGCATCAGTCTACTGGGTCCAAGAGTTTTCTCCAGTCCATATTGGTGATGTGCAACATTTGATGCTCAGGCTCTTTCTCCCATCGGGGTGTTCTGTGGACTGCTTTAGGTGTTGTCCAGAACCCAGCTGCACTCCAGCACTTAATAGTAAGTTGTCCTTATTTTTGGGTTACGTTGTCTTTTCCCTCAGTGGCAGATTTCACTCTGAGGCATGAAGTAACCCCTTCACTGCCTGTGGAGTTAATTCCCCTGTGTATCTGTTGTTTACCTGCTTGGACTGTTTTCATGACACTGGTTAACTAATCCTCTGCCTGAATGTTTTTCATGGACATGTGTATCTCATACTCTGTTTAATAAACCTCACGCTACACTCGCACGTAGGCTTGTGCAATTTCTTCGGTCTGCTCCATGATGATGCAGCAGCCGTGACAATAATGGCATATTTGCCGTGTTGCTTCACAGGAAAAACCCGTACAGAGCTCTGCTCAGCTGCTGCCTGCAGCGCATACACACATGCACACAGCTAAACACACGTACTTGTTTGTATAACGGGACCTGTCAGGGATGTGTCTGAGCACTTTCAAGCTACAGGATAACGATCCAAATCACTGTTTAGCCCTCCCCCGTGTTTTTTTTAATTTGACTGCCGTCTGTACCATCAGCTGTCCAGTGCTGTTCTGATTGATATGCCAAAATGTCAGAACACTGGAAGAGGTGGATCCAATCAGCTGATAGCTCGAAGAGCAGAGCTCAACTGTTTTCCATGATAAATCACACTTTGCTGTTGGCTACACCTCCCAGCATAAGCACACTCCATGCATTATCTTGTTTTGTTTTTTTCACTTTATTGAAAATAACTTTTTTTATAGTCATCGGTTAGCATGCCTTTGAGCCAGGTCATGTCAGGCTGCTGCATTTCCCGACATGTTCTGGGTTGGATACACCGGTGTTCTTTGTCAGACCCGGGTCCCCGCTGACAGCCCACCCAGTCTCCTCGCGTGCCTCGTGTTCTCCCCATATACCAAATTATCCTTTAGACCAGGGGTCACCAACTAAAACTGCAAGAGGTCCGATAAGTAGGTCTTCCTCCCCAGCCAAGGTCCAAGCTCGTTATGGGAGTCTTTGGGCACCTCATGATTCGATTATGATTCAGAACTCCGATTTGATTCTAAAACCATTCTCAATGCATCTTGATACATTTTTTTTTCCATTCAGGATTTTTCCCTCCCACTGTGTGACAACTTGGTCCTTTTAAAGCAAAGTATTTGCAATGACCCATGAATTTACTTCCAACATCTTTTATTAAAACAAATTGAGCTAAGGCTAGGGGCGCCGCTATTCTTATTGATCAAAATATCCCATTTATTCCCTCTAATGTTGTATTAGATAAAAATGGACGATTTGTAATAGTATCAGATAAACTTGGCAATAAACATGTCACCTTGGCTAATCTGTATGCGCCGAATTTTGATGATGTACACTTTTTTCGCAACCTTTTTTCGCAGCTTCTAGATTTAAATACTCATTTTCTAATTCTTGGGGGTGACTTTAATTTGTATATGGATCCGATCTTAGACCGCTCATCCTCAAAACCTGCTAGTCTTAATAAATCTGCAACTTTTTTTTTTTTTTTTTTTGTTACTTATTTGTACCCGTAGGTAGACTTGGTTTGCAGTCTGGTGACAAGCCACCGGCTGCTGGTCGCTGCGTGCGCGAGCGCCCTAAACCTACATGTTTTTGGTGTGCGGGAGGAAACCGGAGAAATCCCGGAGTAAACCCGCGCAACATGGGGAGAACATGCAAACTCCAAACAGCTCACTGTTGGTCGGGGGCTGGGATCGAACCCACGATCTCATGATCCCCGCGGTCCCCCGGCCGAGGGTAAAACTGTGCTGCCACAGTGCTAAGCCACTGCGCCACCGTGCAGCCCTTAACATAAGCTTAACTTATGTTAAGTCTTTTCTTGAGGAATATAGCCTTACAGACCCTTGGCGTTTTTTACATCCTAATGGCAGGGACTATTCTTTTTTCTCTCACGTACACCATACTTATACCAGAATAGATTATTTTTTTGTTGACAATTTATTAATTAATAACCTTAGCTCTTGCAGTTATTATAGCATCTCTGTTTCTGATCATGCCCCTCTTGTACTTAAAATGATCCTCCATGGATGTGACTCCATGAGAAAGCATTGGAGACTGGATCCATTATTACTTACAGATGAAAAATTGGTTGCGAGTTTTTTTTGAAAGAAAATAAAACTCCTGGTATGCCAAACAAAACGATATGGGAGGCCATGAAGGCATTTCTTAGGGGGGAATTTATCTCATTGGCAGCATTTAAAAGATGATCCGCAATATAGGAACAGAAGGCTATTTTAGATCAAATCTTGGACATTGACAGACAATATGCTCAATCTTCATCACCCGCTCTGTACAAGGAACGTTTGACATTACAAACTAAACTTAATTTACTCTCCACTCGACAAATTGAAGGTTGTTTAATAAGGAACAAGAGTGAATTTTATGAACATGGCGAAAAAACCGATAAACTTTTAGCTAATCAACTGTGTGGTATTAGAGCTAAGCAAATTATTACTGGAGTTAGGACAGATAAAGGAGAGGTGACATCTGATCAACAAGTGATTAATGATATCGTCAGGTCATTTTATTCCAAATTATATACCTCAGAATATACAACAAACTTAAAGGATCTGCAAGATTTTTTTGATTCTATTGATATCCCTTCGATTTCCTCAGAATCTCGGCAAATTCTAGAAGCTCCCATCACAAAAGAAGAAATTCAGCTGGCAATATCATTCATGCAATCAGGAAAATCTCCAGGACCTGATGGGTTTTCCACTGATTTTTTCAAACAATTCTCTGACGACCTTGCCCCTTTCCTTTGTCAAGTTTTTACAGAGTCGCTTGACTCCGGTACACTTCCTCCTTCATGTTATCAGGCCTGTATCACTGTGTTGCTTAAAAAAGACAAGGATCCGGTTGATTGTGCTTCTTACAGGCCTATTTCCTTGTTAAATACCGATGTTAAAATTTTGTCAAAGTTGTTAGGTTCAAGGTTGGAAAAGATTCTTCCTTTTATAATTTCACAGGACCAAACCGGTTTCATTAAAAATTGCCATTCTTTTTTTAACTTGCGGCGGTTGTTTAATATTATTTATACTCCTCACCACAACATACCTGAATGTCTTATTAGTTTGGACGCTGAAAAGGCATTCGATAGGGTTGAGTGGGAGTATTTGTTTTTTACTTTGGAGAGGTTCGGTTTTGGTCCTTCCTTCTGTTACTGGATTAAACTTCTCTATGCTAGTCCTTTAGCTTCAGTGTTAACTAATTGTCGCTATTCTGACTATTTTAGACTTTACCGTGGTATGAGGCAAGGCTGTCCTTTGAGCCCGTTGCTCTTGCCTTGGCAATTGAGCCGTTAGCTATTGCAATCCGTGGGAGCCGGGACTTTCTAGGCATTTGTAGGGGCGGCATCGAGCATAGGGTTTCACTCTATGCCGACGATCTTTTTATTATTTCTCTCCAACCCACTTACTTCCTTACCTGCTATACTCAACATTTTGGATAGTTTTAGTAGGTTTTCTGGTTATAAAATTAATTTCAATAAGAGTGAATTGTTTCCGATTAATGAAAAGATTCGAGTTCAGGATCTTGAAAATTTTCCTTTCAAGGTTGTTATTGATCATTTTAATTATCTTGGGATATGTGTTACTAAACAATTTAATTACTTGTTTAAAAATAATTTTCTCCCCTTATTTGACCAGTGCAAGCTAATACTTTCCAAATGGTCCCCATTATCCTTGTCCTTAATTGGCAGAATCAATTCTGTAAAAATGATGTTACTTCCAAAGTTTTTATATTTGTTTCAATGTCTCCCCATTTTTATTCCTAAATCCTTTTTTAAGTCTTTGGACTCTCTGATTACCTCATTTATTTGGAATGGTAAACATCCATCGGGCTGCACGGTGGCGCAGTGGTTTAGCACTGTGGCAGCACAGTTTTACCCTCGGCCGGGGGATCGCGGGGATCATGAGATCGTGGGTTCGATCCCAGCCCCCGACCAACAGTGAGCTGTGTGGAGTTTGCATGTTCTCCCCGTGTTGCGCGGGTTTACTCCGGGATTTCTCCGGTTTCCTCCCGCACACCAAAAACATGTAGGTTTAGGGCGCTCGCGCACGCAGCGACCAGCAGCCAGTGGCTTGTCACCAGACTGCAAACCAAGTCTACCTACGGGTACAAATAAGTAACAAAAAAAAAAAAAAAAAAAAAAAAAATCCGAGATTGAGGAAAGCTTTTCTTCAAAGACCCAAATCAGTGGGTGGCATGGCTCTGCCTAACTTTCAATATTACTACTAGGCAGCAAATATCAGGTGCATGTTATATTGGAAACATTTCTATCTGGAACCCAAAACACCCATATGGATCCTTATGGAGTCACATGTGGACAATCAAACCTCCCTACCGGCAATTTTAGGTTCACCACTTCCCTTTGCCTTGTCTACACCGGGTAATAACAAAGTAGTCCGTCAGTCTCTTAGAATTTGGTCTCAGTTCAGGAAAAATTTCGGTCTTTAGTTTTTCTCCATTAGAAGTCCAATTGCTGCAAATCATTTATTTACCCCATCAACTATTGATAGTGCATTTCATATATGGCACAGAAAAGGTTTAAAATCTTTTGCGGATTTATATTTTGATGGACAATTTGCAAGTTTTTCTTTCCACTAAATTCGACATCACTTCTACACATTTTTCCGCTTCCTCCAGGTCAAACATTATGTGCAAACCATGACAAAACAATTCCCTCATAAACCTTCTGATAATCCTCTAGATGATTTTTTATTAGTTAAACCAACTTCTAAGGGGGTAATATCAGTATTATATAATTTAATTTCAAATTTACAATCTTCTTCTCTAGCCGCTATTAAATTGAATTGGGAACAAGATCTTAATTTTACTTTTACTGATGAACTGTGGGACTCTATTCTTGGCCAGGTTCACACTGCATCAATGTGTGCTCGTCACGCTCTTATTCAATTTAAGATCGTGCACCGGGTGCCCCTGTTCAAGGTTAAGTTAGCACGTATTTACTCGGATATAGACCCAACTTGTGAAAAGTGTGGTAACGCTCCTGGCACTTTGCTTCACATGTATTGGTCCTGCCCTTCATTGATGAATTTTTGGCATTCTGTTTTTATCACTATGTCTGAAGTCCTGCAATATCAAATTAAACCTGATCCATTATGCGCCATTTTTGGTGTGGCTCCAGAACTTGTCTTGCCAAATTCCAAATTAGAAGTAATCAAATTTTCATTGTTATTGGCTAGATGTGCTGTATTACTGAAGTGGAAAGACTCTTCGCCCCCTTCACATTTACAGTGGATAAAAGATATAATGTCCTGTTTGGATTTAGAAAAAATCAGATATACAGTTCGTGGCTCTGAAAACAAATTCTATAAATTATGGTGCCCGTTTCTTGATTTCTTTGAAAGACCCACGATTATAGTTTCTGAGTAGCTCATATCCCCTTTACCCCACCCCCACCTCACACACACAATTTTTTTTTGTATTTTTATTATTATTATTGTTTACTTAAAGGTTTTTGTGTTTTGAAGCATCCACATTTGTTAGTTTTAAATTCTATTTTTGCACTGTTTGGTTAAAACAAAAATGAAAATTTCCAATACTTTGTATTGTATTGATACTTCACTTAATAATAATAAAAAGACCTTTGAAAGAAAACAAATTGAAGCGAAATCTGGCACATGGACAAATTTATCTCAGTTGTGCTTTTAAAAACTGTCATCATTTCATGGGCATTCTTTCAGAAGAGCACAGCTGTCTACAGACAGGCCAATATCATTTAATAGGTCAAATAAGTTCATTTTGTCTTCTCTCAATTATTTATCTTTTGTTCTTATAAAAGACAAAAATAAAATAGAAAGGAGATGTCTTTACCTTCTTAACATGTTTCAACTGTACGCTGCAGCCTTCGTCAGAAGAGTCAGCTGATTGCTGCCAGGTGACATTTATCAGCTGATTTTCATAGGCGGGGCCAGCTCATCTGTCAGATTCACCGAGCCGGCCCCGCCTCCCGCCGTCAGATGGTCTCTGGAGAATGTGATCCCAGGTGCGGGAAAGCATAAAGGCACCCTCATCTCGGTTCATGGTGTCTTTTCCCCGCTTGCCAGCAAAGCAACGTTACAAGAGAAGAAGAAAAAGCATTAAACTTACTCCATCCATCTATCCATCCATCCATCTTCTACCGCTTTTCCGGAGGTCCGGGTCGTGGAGGCAGCAGTTCAAGCAGAGAAGCCCAGACTTCCCTCTCCCCAGCCGCCTGCTCCAGCTCTTCAGAGGGGATACCAAGGCGTTCCCAGACCAGCTGGGAGACATAGTCTCTCCACCGAGTCCTGGGTCTGCCCCGGGGTCTCCTCCCAGTGGGACGTGCCTGAAACACCTCAAGTGGGAGGCGTCCAGGAGGCGTCCTAATCAGATGCCCATACCACCTCAACTGACTCCTTTCAATGTAGAGGAGCAGCGGTTCTACTCTGAGCCTCTCCCGGATGACTGAGCTCCTCACCCTATCTCTGAGGGTGAGTCCAGCAATCCTACGGAGAAAGCTCATTTCAGCCGCTTGTATCTGCGATCTCGTTCTTTCGGTCATTACCCAAAGCTCGTGACCATAGGTGAGAGTAGGAACGTAGATTGACTGGTAAATCGACAGCTTTGTCTTAGAACTCAGCTCCCTCTTCACCACAACAGACCGGTACAACGTCAGCATCACTGCAGATGCTGCTCCAATCCGTCTGTCGATCTCTCGCTCCATTTTCCCCTCACTCGTGAACAAGACCCCAAGATACTTAAACTCCTCCACTTGGGGCAGGAGCCTGTCCCCAACCCGGAGAGGACAATCCACCTTTTTCCGGCTGAGGACCATGGACTCGGACTTGGAGGTGTTGATTCTCATCCCAGCCGCTTCACACTCAGCGGCAAACCATCCCAGAAAGAGCTGTAGGTCATTGCTGGATGAAGCCAACAGGACAACATCATCTGCAAACAACAGAGATGAGATCCTGTGGTCACCAAGCATGACACCCTCCATTCCCTGGCTGCGCCTAGAAGTCCTGTACATAAAAATTATGAACAGGATCGGTGACAAAGGGCAGCCCTGGCGGAGTCCAACTCTCACTGGGAATGACTCCGACCGAGTGTTGGCAATACGAACCAAACTCTCACAACGGTCGTACAGAGACCGAATAGCTCGTAACAACAAGCCCGATACCCCATACTCCCGAAGCACCCCTCACAAAAATCCACGAGGGACGCGGTCAAATGCCTTCTCCAAGTCCACAAAACACATGTAAACTGGTTGGGCAAACTCCTACGAACCCTCAAGAATTCTCGAGAGGGTAAAGAGCTGGTCCGATGTGCCGCGGCCAGGACGAAAACCACATTGCTCCTCCTGAATCCGAGGTTCGACCAACGGCCGGATTCTCCTCTCCAGTACCTTGGCATAGACCTTCCCAGGGAGGCTGAGGAGTGTGATCCCTCTAAAGTTGGAGCACACCCTCCGGTCCCCTTTTTTGAAGAGAGGAACCACCACCCCGGTTTGCCATGCTAAAGGCACTGCCCCCGACCTTCACGCAATGTTGCAGAGGCGTGTCAACCATGACAGCCCAACAATATCCAGGGCCTTGAGGTACTCAGGGCGAATCTCGTCCACCCCCGGGGCCCGGCCACCAAGGAGATTTTTAACCACCTTGGTGACCTCAGCCCCTGTGATAGGCGAGTCATCCCCCTCGTCCCCAAACCCTGCTTCCTCTGTGGAAGGCGTATCAGTGGGATTGAGGAGATCCTCGAAGTATTCCTTCCACCGCCCGACGATATCCCCAGTCGAAGTCAACAGTGTCCCATCCGCACCATATACAATGTGGACGGGGAGCTGCTTTCCTCTCCTGAGCCGCCGGACAGTTTGCCAGAATCAAAACAAATACATAAAATACAAAAAAGTCTCGTTCCATGGCCTCACCAAACTCCTCCCATACCCGGGTTTTTGCTTCAGCAACCACCCGAGCTGCACTCCGCTTGGCCTGCCGGTACACCTCAGCTGCTTCGGGAGTCCCACAAGCCAACCAAGCTTGATAGGACTCCTTCTTCAGCTTAATGGCCCCCCTCACCACTGGTGTCCACCACTTGGTTCGGGGGTTGCCACCACGAGATGCACCGACCACCTTGCGGCTGCAGCTCTGGGCCGCCGCTTCAACAACAGAGGTGGGGAGCATGGCCCATTCAGACTCCATGTCTCCAGACTCCCTCGGAATGTGGTTGAAGTTCTTCCAGAGGTGGGAGTTGAAGACCTCCCGGACAGGGGCCTCAGCCAGATGCTCCCAGCACACCCTCACTATACGTTTGGGTCTACCAGGTCTGAATGGCTTCCTCCCCTGCCATCGGATCCAACTCACCACCAGGTGGTGATCAGTTGACAGCTCTGCACCTCTCTTTACTCGGGTGTCCAAGACATACGGTCGCAGGTCTGATGATACGATAACAAAATCGATCATCGGCCTGCGACCTAGGGTGTCCTGGTGCCAGGTGCACATATGGACACCCTTATGCTTGAACATGGTGTTCGTTATGGACAGACTGTGGTTAGCACAGAAGTCCAATAACTGAACACCACTCGGGTTCAGATCGGGCAGGCCGTTCCTTCCAATCACTCCCCTCCAGGTTTCACTGTCGTTGCCCATGTGCGCATTGAAGTCCCCCAGTAGGACAATGGAGTCTCCAAGAGGAGCACCCTCCAGCACCCCAGTCACAGACTCCAAAAAGGGTGGGTACTCTGAAACATCATTTGGTGCATAGGCACAAATGATGGTCAGGACCCGTTTCCCAACCCGAAGGCGCAGGGAAGCAACCCTTTCGTCCACCGGGGAAAACTCCAATATAGAGGCAGTAAGGTGGGGCGATACAAGAATACCCACCCCTGCTCGTCGCCTGTCGCCCGGGGCAACCCCAGAAAAGGCCAAGCTCCAGCCCCTCTCCAGGAGACTGGTTCCAGAACCGGAGCTGTGTGTTGAGGTGAGGCCGACTATATCTAGCCGGTATCTCTCAATCTCGTACACCAGCTCAGGCTCCTTCCCCACCAGAGAGGTGACATTCCACGTACCAAAAGCCAGTTTAGAAAGCTTGGGATCAGTCCGCCAAGGTCTCCGCCTTTGACCGCCACCTAATCCACATAGCACCAGACCCCCATGATCCCTCCTGCAGGTGGTGAGCCCACTGGAGGGCGGACCCATGTAACTCCTTCGGGCTGAGCCCGGCCGGGTCCCATGGGTGGGAACCCGGCCACCAGACGCTAGCCTTCGAGCCCCTCCCCCAGGCCTGGCTCCAGGGTGGGGCCCCAGTAACCCCATACCGGGCGGGGTACACTGAATCCTTGATATACAATTTATCATGAGAGTCTGTTGGATCGTTCTTAGTCTGACCCTTCACCCAGGACCAGTTTGTCTTGGGAGACCCTATCAGAGGCAAATTGCCCCAGACAACATAGCTCCTGGGATCACTGGGGCATGCAAACCCCCCCACCACGATAAAGGGACGATCCATGAGGGGGTTCAAGCAAAATATGTAATTTAAAATAATTAATAATTTGAATAATAATAATAATTTGAAATAATAAAATATTTCAAGCAAAATATGTAATTTAAAATTTTATAATACAGAACACTAAATGTTTGTTGAGTCCAAATAAATAGGTCTAAAATTCTAAAATCCACAACTAAAATCCTAAAAATATTTCCCAAAAGAACACAAACTAAACTGTATTACATTTTTTAAAAAGATTAATATCTAAAAAAAAAAAAAAAAAAAAAATCACAAAAAGCCCACCTCTATACAATATTTTCAGTGTAGAAAAAAACTGTTGCAAACTAAGACCAAAAAAATCAGACAGAAAATATAAATCCGTACAACAGAATTCCTCCATTTCTTTTTTTTTTTCCATCTCAACAGTAAACTGTGTTAGATGGAGCTGTAACTTCTTGTGATTGCAGGCAAAGGGGAGGGGGAACTTTTCCTGTTCAGTAACACATGGAGCTTTTATTGAGTTTTTACGTGATATTGAAGGCTACGAAAAGGGCCTCCATAACCAGTGACCTCACCTCTGCATCCCAGCACAGACTGCTCTGGGCAGAATAGAGGAAGGAGTACCCCGGTAAATACATTCAATTTCACAACAGCGCTTCATTTCGTGGATACAGACCTTAAAACGAAGCATGTCTGTCCAGGGTGGATGTCTTGGCTGTCGGCCTTGTGTTGGGGGGGGGGGGGCAGTGAACCGTGATTTTGCGACCTGCTGCACATATTCTGGAGCTGGAGCAGTTAGAGCTGCAGAGTGAGAGTGATGTTTGTGGGACAGCGAGGGGGGAGGGGGTCTGCAGCAGGACAGCGCCCAAGGGCTCGTGTCATAATCTGTCCAGGCAATTGCGAATACAGCAGTTCAGTTCTGCTTTTTTCCCATCAAAACAAAACGGTCTCCTTTTTTCCCCAAATTGTATCAAAAGGCTTCGGGGTCCGGACGGAGGACTCTTGAGGTCCAGATCCGGACCGGAGTTCGCCAGTTGGTGACCCCTGCTTTAGGTCTACGCAATCACAGCAACTTCATGGTATAATTTTTTTAAGCATTAAATCTTCAGTGTTATCTTATTCTAGTCAAATTTGTCATTTTTCACTTCCTTGTTTTGTTCAGTGAACACTGTGGTGACTGACTGGTTGTGATGTTGCATATTATCCAGTCAGCATGGTTGTGATGCCGTGTATTATCCAATCAGCATGGCCGTGATGCTGCATATTATCCAATCAGCATAGAGTCAATCCAAAACCCCGCTCACACTTCCTGAAGCCAAGGCATGAAGAGACAGAGTGGTGACAAAACGGTGGCTAAATTTTTATTGATAAAAATTACATATTTTGACTGAGTGACTTCATACTTGGGGATGCATACCCTCGTAACCTCAGCAAAGCACATATAAAATCTTAGACACACACACACACACAGAGATTCCATGCATTTATAGGTAGATAAAACTAGTAAAGCTAGGGCCACCAAACCTGGTACATAGGTTCACCTTGGGATCCTGACCTCTAGCTATGGGTTTGGGATCAAAAGGTCAATGTTAACATTCCTTATGCCTTATTACTGTACAACGAGTAAAGCTAGGGCCACCAAACCTGGTACACTGGTTCACCTTAGGAACCTGGCCTCTGACTATAAGTTTGGGGTCAAGAGGTCAAAGGTCAAGGTTAGCATTTCTTATGCTTTATTACTGTACAATGAGTAAAGCTAGGGCCACCAAACCTGGTATACAGATTCACCTTGGAATCCTGACCTCTGACGATGGGTTTGGGGTCAAAAGGTCAAGGCTAACATTCCTTATGCCTTATTACTGAACGAGTAAAGCAAGGGCCAGCAAACTTGGTACACAGATTCACCCTGTGACCCTGAAGTGTGACTGTGGTTTTGGGGTCAGCGGTCAACATCAAAATGCCTTATATCGCAACAACAAAAAAAGCTAGGGTCACCAAACCTGGTACACAGGTTCACTCTGAGGCCCCAACCTCTGACTACAGGTTTGGGGTCAAAGGTCAAGGTTGGCACTCACTAAGAGCTCTTACTATAGAACGTGTACAGCTCCCTGGGGTCACCATACTTGCTATACAGGTTCACCTCGGGATCCTGACCTACAACTATGGGTTGTATACTTTGTTGTATATTTGTGGATGATGGGCTTATCATAATTTAGTTCTGCCACAGTAATTATATTGAAAAATTGAAAACTGCTATCCATCAGTAAGTATTGGGATCGTCAAAGAAAACAGAGGCGGGGTATATTATACTCGGGTCAGAGTGCTCTTGCTTCACCTGATATTGTGATGATCTGCAAGGATCTTTTGTCATGGATCTGGGTTTGGAGGGCAAACCCAGTTCTGACTCATTGTTATGATTTGATCTAGTTTCCTCCTGACAGCTCGGGCACACACCCTCCTCCTGTCAAGCTCCATCAGCTGCACTGTCACGGGTGCTCACAAACACACTCACACACATACACACACACACACATGCACACGCTCCATTCACTCTCATTCACACGCGCTCTCACACACCGGATGCCAATCAGTTCTGCCCACGCATTCTCACACCGGCAATCTCTTTCCTCGTTAGCTTCTGGAGTATTTGTTGGGTGTGCCAGAGGAAAGAGATTGTCAGGGCATACGCCTCTGCACGCAGCAGTCAGTACTCCCCATATATTGCATCATTCACTTCGTTAATCTCCAGCCCGTCTCTTCTGACCCGTTTGTCCCGTTGGTGTTTCGGCTGGCTCAGCTTCTCAACTCCTTCCTCCAGACTGCACGGTTTTCCCCAGATAGCTCCAGTCCTTTTAAGTGTTTTTGCTTTTTCTCCTGTGCTAGCAGCCCGGCAGCACTAGGCTGTTTTGCCTTCCCTATTTCGTGTGCTAAGCAGTCCTGCAGCATGAGGCTTTGTATTCACCAGGCTGTAGAGCATTCGGGTGTCGCCCTGTATGTTTGGTGGCCAACTCTGTCATTGCATCTTTCTGTATTTTTGTAGTGGAACTGAACTGGTGATTTTTTTGAACTTGAATAAACATGACACTCTCTACTCCTGCAATTGGGTTTTTCATTCCCTCCCTCGTGCACCATGTAATGGCGCACAGTTCACCAAATGACGTTCCTGACGCAACTCTTTCAATTTATCTGGGCTTGAGCCCAGCACAGGGAGTACACTAGCTTGCGTTCCCCGTGTGGCTGGGTAAGCAACTTAACTTTCGCCATTCTATTATACTGAGCACCAAGCTAGATGGCAGGAAGTACCATTTTTATACGGTCTTTGATATGACCTGGCCGGGGCTTGAACCTATGACCTCCCGATTGTAGAGTAGATGCTCTACCTACCTGGTTACATAAATCATACACCATATTCACAGCCATGCGGGTTTATTTATATTCACAGAAGAACAAAAAAACAAAACACTGCCACCTGTACAATTTCCAAATACTGCAGTTTTGTTTTCAGGGAGAGAAATCAAAACATTAAAAAACTGTGAGAAATTCACTTTTCCAGCCTTACCTTGTCTAGCAAGCAGATCAGCCACATTTCAGTGTGGTCTACACTTTACAGATCTATAATAATCCAAACTTGATTTCACACTGTCAGTGATACTACCTAAATGGGATTTTTGCTTTGAGAAATAATACTTCTTTATTGTTAAATTCACAACCAAACACTAACATTTCAGTTTTGAAGAATACATGTTTTTCAGCAGATGAAGTCCATAACATAACCTTTGAGTCCCACTGTATAGCAACATTTGATTTGCACTTTGTCTGCCTCAGTGTGTGCAATGCATGATGGTGTTATGCCTCCAAGTTTCATCTATCGATTAGTTCTGGTGTACAGTTGTTTCTGAAAATTACTACACTAACAATATGGTTCTCTTCTGTAAACACGGACACTTCTTCACATGAAACTATTATTGAAAAGGCCAAATGAATAGTTAGCATAAAAACAAATTCCCCTGAGATTTGTGACTGAATTAACAATCTACCTGCATTGACATTAAACAAGGATTCTAAAGCTCTAATCCAGCAGCAAAAAAAAAAAAAGAGCTAAAACACAGAGTTAAAAGAACATTCTCAACTAACTTAACCATGATGTCAAAGTCATGCATTTCAAAAACAGCTCCTTTGCAAATAATATATAACCATTGTTTATTCAATGGTAACCTTTCACCAAACAGTAAAAGATTAACTTTGGAAATGAAAGTTTAAGCACATTTGATTGCAGCAATTCAAACTTGTGTATGCAAAAAGAGGGTTAAATATAACTTTTCCTCACAAGTCTGAAATTAATTAACCAGTTTTATCATCACAACAGTGGAGCGACAGACAAATAAAAAAATCTGAGAAGATGCAACTTCTAAAAATCATCAGATTCATGAATGATCTTTAACATGTTGAATTCCATACCAATTAAAAGCATAAAAAAGACATTTCACATCTTTAGACCAAAAATTTATATCTAAGGAAAGAACTAATGCCCTTTCAAGGTTTCTGATCATCTATATGAGAAACTCTCATCATCATACTCCAGGTCAATGTCATCTTCATCCAAAAGCCCGTACTTAAATTTCTTGTACACTATTCCGTCTTGTGCCATGTAGACAATATCGTCGTCTTCTTCCTCATCTTCACGTTCAGTGAGTCTGTCATTGTACTCTCCTAATGAAGAAGTTATTGGTTTGGATAGAGCCCCTTCCCTGGTATCCAGTTTCACATACCCTCCAGCATTCGGAATTATTGCACGTGATCTAGAGCGAGCACTGAGGAAGAGGAAGAACCCTACACCCACAGAGACGATAAGCAGGACACACACAGTGACAAAGAGTTTGGCTGAGCTGCCTTCAGCCTCTTTAGCCGTCATCACAAAGTTGGTCTTCAGGATGCACACGTCTGAAAGAAAGAGAAGTGGTAGATCATTAGATCGTAACTCTGCATAAATGTAATCCCTATACTGGGTTTACTAATGACTAATATGTCCCACAAAAAATTAAATCAATAAGTTTTTAATTTTAATGAAAGTTAGTGTGCCAGTGACGATGAAAAAATAGCAAATTCCTTGTGATTTACCACTGTGAATGAAAAATACAGTTTAAAATTATCTATAATATCTATCTGGGGAAATATTACTTGTGTAAATCAAAATGTTACTGTTTTTTCTGTCTCTGTCTAAGGGACAGTTCATTATATATATATATATATATATATATATATATATATATATATATATATATATATATATATATATATGTATGTGTGTGTGTGTGTGTGTGTACACAATATATATATATACACACACACACACAGAGTGGGGAAAATAAGTATTGAACACATCAGCATTTTTTTCATTAAAAACATATTTCTGATTGAGCCACTGACCTGAGATTTTCACCAGATATCAGTAACAATCCAAGTAATTCATAAATACAAAGAAATCTAGGCAACTGTGTTCACAAAACAAGTTATATTTAATCAAGTGGAATAACACAAGGAATAAGTATTGAACACGCTTGGTGAAATTCATTTAATATTTAGTAGAAAAGCCTTTGTTGGTAAGAACAGCTTCCAGATGCCTCCTGTATGGAGAAACTAGGTGCAGGCATTGCTCAGAAGTGATTTTAGCCCATTCTTCCACACAAACTGTCTTCAAAACTTGAAGGTTCTGTTGGTGTCTTCTATGAACTCTGATCTTCAAGATTCAAAGGCTTTATTATCATGTGCACAGTTACGAAATGCAACATTTCCTGAGCAGTGAAATTCTTACTTTGCTCTCCGAACAAATGCCAAGGTAATAGATACACATCAATACTAATAAGGTAATAACATGCCTAATACTAATAACACACACTAATAACACACACTAGGCAATTAGGACACCTTAAACACACCTTAATACTAAGTACTAATACTAATGAATACTAATAACACACATTAGGCAATTAGGACAGTTAAAGTGGTTAAACTAGAGGAAACAAGAAGAATGAAAATTGAAAATTCACTGGATGACTATAATGGACAATGGTATATTAATATCAGAGATGATATGAACCTGAGATGGCATAAGCCTATGTACAGTGTGCAAATTAGCAATGTGCAAATGAGCAATGTCATGAATCTGGGATTGGTTGTTCCAAATCCCGTTCTGACTTGTTGTTATTTCTTGCCCTATTTCCCGTCAGGCGCATCTGGGAGCTGTTTGGGTCCTTCACTCCCTGACAGCTCAGGCACACCCCCTCCTCCTGCCAAGTGCCATCAGCTGTGCTTCATTACGGTTGTTCACACACACATACACACACACACACACACACACACACACACACACACTCCATTCATTCCCATTCACACGTTCATACACACTCTCTCACACACCAGGTTCAATTATGTTCAGCCCATGCTTCCTCACACCGGCAATCTCTTTCCTCGTTAGCATCAGGATTCTTTATTCGCTACGTTTGTGGAAAGTGATTGTCGGAGCATTCACCCTCATTTGTGGCAGCATGTTCCTCCATGAATGTTGTACAACTCCCTTCGCGTATTCAGCCTGACATTTACAGACATCTTATTCCTGGATGTTATCAGCTGACTCTGCCTCACTTCTTCTTCCACCAGACTGCATGGATAGCCCCGGATCGCTTCAGTTCAGTAAGCTACAGTGGGGAAAAAAAGTATTTAGTCAGCCACCAATTGTGCAAGTTCCATCCATCCATCCATCCATAAAAGATGAGAGAGGTCTCCAATTTTCATCATAGGTATACCTCAACTATGAGAGACAAAATGAGAAAAAAACCCCCAGAAAATCACATTGAAGGATTTTTAATGAATTAATTGGTAAATTCCTCGGTAAAATAAGTATTTGGTCAATAACAAAAGTTCATCTCAATACTTTGTTATATACCCTTTGTTGGCAATGACAGAGGTCAAACGTTTTCTGTAAGTCTTCACAAGGTTTTCACACACTGTTGCTGGTATTTTGGCCCATTCCTCCATGCAGATCTCCTCTAGAGCAGTGATGTTTTGGGGCTGTCGCTGAGCAACACGCACTTTCAACTCCCTCCAAAAATTTTCTATGGGGTTGAGATCTGGAGACTGGCTAGGCCACTCCAGGACCTTGAAATGCTTCTTATGAAGCCACTCCTTCGTTGCCCGGGCAGTGTGTTTGGGATAATTGTCATGCTGAAAGACCCAGCCACGTTTCATCTTCAATGCCCTTGCTGATGGAAGGAGGTTTTCACTCAAAATCTGACGATATATGGCCCCATTCATTCTTTCCTTTACACGGATCAGTCGTCCTGGTCCCTTTGCAGAAAAACAGCCCCAAAGTATAATGTTTTCACCCCCATGCTTCACAGTAGGTATGGTGTTCTTTCTCCTCCAAACACGACAAGTTGAGTTTTTACCAAAAAGTTCTATTTTGGTTTCATCTGACCATATGACATTCTCCCAATCCTCTTCTGGATCATCCAAATGCTCTCTAGCAAACTTCAGACGGGCCTGGACATGTACTGGCTTAAGCAGGGGGACACGTCTGGCACTGCAGGATTTGAGTCCCTGGCGGCGTAGTGTGTTACTGATGGTAGCCTTTGTTACTTTGGTCCCAGCTCTCTGCAGGTCATTCACTAGGACCCCCGTGTGGTTCTGGGATTTTTGCTCACCGTTCTCGTGATCATTTTGACCCCACGGGGTGAGATCTTGTGTGGCGCCCCAGATCGAGGGAGATCATCAGTGGTCTTTTATGTCTTCCATTTTCTAATAATTGCTCCCACAGTTGATTTCTTCACACTAAGCTGCTTACCTATTGAAGATTCAGTCTTCCCAGCCTGGTGCAGGTCTACAATTTTGTTTCTGGTGTCCTTTGACAGCTCTTTGGTCTTGGCCATAGTGGAGTTTGGAGTCTGACTGTTTGAGGTTGTGGACAGGTGTCTTTTATACTGATAACGAGTTCAAACAGGTGCCATTAATACAGGTAACGAGTGGAGGACATAGGAACCTCTTAAAGAAGAAGTTACAGGTCTGTGAGAGCCAGAAATCTTGCTTGTTTGTAGGTGACCAAATACTTATTTTACCAAGGAATTTACCAATTAATTCATTAAAAATCCTTCAATGTGATTTTCTGGATTTTTTTTTTCTCATTTTGTCTCTCATAGTTGAGGTATACCTGTGATGAAAATTGGAGACCTCTCTCATCTTTTAAGTGGGAGAACTTGCACAATTGGTGGCTGACTAAATACTTTTTTGCCCCACTGTATATTTGCCTTTCTCCCTGTGTCAACGGTAGCTCTGTGGCACTAGGCATTCCCGTCGCCGGGCTGTTGAGCATCCGAGTGGTGCCCTGTATGTCTGGTGGCTTAACTTATCATTACATCTTCCTGTATTTGTGTGGTTTAAGCTGGACTTGTTATTTTCGTGGTTTAAGTAAATAAATAGCACTTTCTACTCTCGCAATTGGGTTTTCCATTCCTTCCCTTGTGCGCCGCATTATGGCGCACGAGGATTCCTGACAAGCAATGTACAAATTAGCACCCAGTGTGAGAATTTCTCTGTAATGATAATGCCCAGTAGACTGTACAATGATAACTTAGCAGCAGAGACGATATAGGCATGAGACGGGGTGAGACTATGTACACTGTGCAAGTGAGCAATGTGCAAATTTAGCAACCAGTATGCGAATTCCTATTTGCAAAGCTGCGTCCGGAGTTTATTTATTCAGGAGTCTGATGGCAGTGAGAAAGAATGAGTTTTTTAGTCTGAATGTCTTGCATTTCAAACTTCTGTACCTCCGGCCTGAGGGTAGAAGTGTGAACATTCTGTGCTGGGGGTGGGTGGGGTCCTGGAGGATGGTGGCCGCTCTCCTTTGGACTCTGCGGTGGTAGATGCTCTGCAGAGAGGGGAGTGGAGTCCTGATGCCGTACCACACAGTGATGCAGTTAGTCAAGATGCTCTTGATGATGCAGCTGTAGAAATTGTTGAGGATCTTGGGGGACATGCCAAACTTCTTCCACCTCCTCAGAAAGTACAGCCACTGTTGAGCTCTCTTAACCAGCTCTGTAGTGTTGAGTGCCCACGTAAGGTCCTCGCCGATGTGGATGCCCAGGTATTTAAAGCTGCTCACCCTCTCCACCTCAAGCTTCCGAATGAACAGCGGCCAATGGGGTCTCCTCCTCCCCTTCCTCATGTCCACTATCATCCTCTTCGTCTTGTCTGTGTTGAGGGCAAGGTTGTTGTCCTCACACCATGACACCAGGCTGGCCACCTCCCTCCAGTAGGAAGCATCATCACCACCAGTGATGTGTCCTACCACTTCTGTGTCATCCGCGAACTTTCAGATGATATTGTCCTTGTGGGAGGCAACACAGTCATGGGTGAAGAGGCTGTAGAGGACGGGGCTGAGAACACAACCCTGTGGGACAACTGTGTTCGTGATGATGCTAGCTGAGGTCCTGTTACCCATCCTGACAGACTGGGGCCTGCCAGTCAGAAAGTCCAGTAGCCAGTCACAGAGGGTGACTTCTTCAGTTCATTTCATAGATTTTTAATTGGATTCAGGTCAGGTGACTGAGTCATTCCAGCAGCTTTATTTTCCTTCTCTGGAGCCAGTTGAGTTTCCTTGGCTGTGTGTTTGGCATCACTGTCTTGCTGAAATGTCCAGCCTCATTTCATCTTCAGCATGTTGGCAGATGGCAACAGTCAAATTCTTCTCTAGGATGTCTCTGTACATTTGTCCATTCATCTTTCCTTCAGTTATATGAAGTCTGCCTGTACCATGTGCTGAAAAACACCCCCACACCATGATGGAATGTGCAGTGCCATTTCTCCTCCAAACATGCTGTGTGTTGTGGCACCCAAAAAGTTCAGTTTTGGTCTCATCTTGTCATGTATCTGAGTTCAGGGTTTCTCTGAGCTCAGATCCTCACCTTATTCCTAGTATTGTTTGTCTGATTAGTTTCATCCTGTTAGTTTCTTGTATGTATTTTTTGTGGTTTGTTTTCACTTGAGCCTCCCCTTTCCAAGACATTGCCTCTATCTGCTTTCAGCTCAGCTGGGAGCAGTTAATCATCAGGCCCCGCTCACTCAATGATTCACACCTGTAGCTCACCTTCTGTGTGTATTTAAGCACTGCATCCACAGTTGATCATTGCTGCACTACTGAATGTCAACCATCATGTTTCATCCGTGTTATCCTCGTCTCCTCCTGCGTCCGCTGGGTGATGTTGGCCCAGGGACACCAGTTGTAAGTTTCTGATTATTCCTATGTTTGTACTTTTGCACAGTTTTTGGATTTCTGTTTTTTTCTTTAATAAAATGTCACAAGTGTATCCAGCGCTTGAGTCTGTCTCTCTCCACCTCATAGAGGCGTACATGACAGAATAGTCCAGCCAGAAAAAAGGACTCAGCTGTGCACTCGTGCATTTTTCCCTTTTTGTGTGTTTTTCCACTCACCTGTTTCTGGAGATGACAAAGGATACAACGGGTCGGAGCTATGGGGTGGGAGTGCTGCCGAGCCCTAATGGAAAAAGATGGGCTAATTTCCTCGGCATGCACATATTCCACCCCGAAAGACGTGCTCTGGTATGTGGATCTGGCAGAGGCAGTAGTTCGGCGATGCCCTCAGCTCTTGGAGCACCCAGTGGGAGTTGAGAGGATAACCCAGTTGGCAGCGCTGCGATGTGGAAAGGGTGAAAAGGGGAGGAAGTCCCCGAAAAGACCTGGGCTCGCACCAAAGGGAGGGCACTCCCGGGGCTCCGCTGTTCCTGCATCTCACCAGCCCTCTTCACCCATTCCTGCTCCGGTTAAGCCAGCGCCAGCTCCCCGTGAACAGTGTCTTCCCGAACCGGACCGGCAGAGGAAGCCCTCCTTCTCATTGGCAGCCATTTTCCCAATGTCCAGTCCGACAATCCCTGCGGCAGAGCCTTTTTTTCCTCCTTCTTTGCCGGCTATTTCACCAGCCTGTACTCTCTCCACTCTGGCTGTAATCCCCATCGCCTCGACGTTCTCTTCTGCTGCCGAGAGGTCTTCCTGGGTATCCCCGGTCACGCCCACTTCCGCGTTCACAAGAGCAGCTCCTCCACAATCCTTTGAGGGGCCCAAATTGACAGTGGACACAGAGAGGGATGACTGCCACTTAATCTTAGTGACTGTATCACTTAATCTTATCCTACACTTTATTACATGTATAGTTTATTTCTCTTATCTTATCATGTTTAATGTTGCAGCATTGTACCGAGACAAATTCCTAGTTTGTGTACTACATGAACAATGGCAATAAACCTGATTCTGATTCTGATTCTGCCCCTCACCTGCAGCAGCCAACATCCAGATCCAGGATGACAGGCAAGTACTTTTTCATTCTTTTCCATCTTGTAATGATAGGCCTTGTCTGTCTCCTGAGAGACGGGCTCAGGTTAAGCAGTCCTCTGAGCTCTCTCTTCCTGCTGCAATGGTTAAACTTTCTCCTATCCTCTCCGTGTCTCCCCCACCTATCCCTGAGTGTCCGTCAGTTCCAGAACCAAGCTGTCAGACAGTTGAGGAGCTGGCGGCCCTGGAGGACCAAACTCCTGAGCCTACATGGAGCCTACCCCCAGCTTCCGTGCCGGAGTAGTCACCAGCGTGGGTCACGGAAGCTGGGGCAACTAGGATTGCTACTACCATCATGCCTGCTGTGGAGGCTGCCGCAGCAGAGTCTCAGGTGGAGCCTGAATCACCATCTTTGCCTGGATCATTGGAGTCCTGGATGGCGGTGGAGCTCGAGCTCAGGCAAGTGCTCTCTTTTGTCTTCCTACTTTCAGTTTTAGAGCAATCTTGCCTGACTCCTGGTGAGGAGGGCCAGCTGCAGCCGCCCACTGCATCTGAGCTCCCCTCACTGGGCTCCGCCGCTGCCGGTGACCCTGACCCCTCTTTTCTCTCTGTCTCTGAGCTTATTCCCAGGGTCACCGGAGATGAATTAGCCACTCCTGAGGTCTCCACAGGTCCAGGCTCTTAGCCCGAGACAGCCGGGGGTCCAGCTGACACGGAAGAGGTCATGGGTGTTCCGTCCCAGCTCGGGACTTCCGTGGGTGCAGCTCTAACCCAGGCTGGGTTCTCCATGGGTGCAGCACCTCCTTTGCCCGAGGCTGTTGTCTGGGTTCCGCCTCGGTCCAGCTCACTATGGGTGCTGCATCCCAGTTGAGGGTTCTCGTGGGTGCCACGCCCCAGCATTAACCCAACGTGGGTACTACGCTCCAGTTTGGGCCAGCCTTGGGCACTACCCCCCCAGCCCAGGGCCCACTGTGGGTGCAACATTGGCCCAGCTGGGGCCCACAGCGGGTGCAGTGTTGGCCCAGCCGGGGCCCACTGTGGGTGCTGCAGTGCTCCAGCCCAGAGCCACCGAGGGTGCTGCAGTGCTCCAGCCCAGAGCCACCGAGGGTGCTGCAGTGCTCCAGCCCAGAGCCACCGCGGGTGCTGCAGTACTCCAGCCTGGAGCCACTGCAGATGCAACAAAGCTCCAGCCCGGAGCCACCACGGGTGCTACAAAGCTCCAGCCCGTAGCCACCATGGGTGCAACGTTGCTTCAGTCCAAGACCACCGAGGGCGTCGTGGTCCCCTTTCCTCCACTGCCAGATGCCGTCGTGGTCCCCCTTCCTCCACTGCCAGACGCCGTCATGGTCCCCCTTCCTCCACTGCCAGATGTCATTGTGGTTACCCCTCCTCAGCTCTCCTCCTTCCCAGTGGGTCTCCCAGTGGGGAAGCCACCCCCCGAGCCACCCCTTCTGTTTAGGTGGCTTAAACACTCGGGCCGGCTGCCAGAAAGACTGAGCTGCCGGGTCGGGTGGTCCATGTTCTCCAGTAGGCCACCCGACTCATTCCACCTGGCTGTCCGGCTGGCCTGGGACTTCGGTCGGCCACCTGAACTGTTTGGTTCTTTTTGGTTTGGGGGGCCAAGGGTCCTGGGGTAGCGCAGGTGTGGATCATGAGTGGGTGTGTTTTTCCCTCCTAGCCTGTCCCCCCACCTCCCTCCCGAGGTGGTTTTTTTGATGTTCCTCTTTCTGTCGGGGGGGGGGGGGATCTTTTGGGTGTTATTTGGGGGTGTCTGGTGTCCACCCCTTAAAAGGGGGGGCTCTGTCATGTATCTGAGCTCAGGGTTTCTCTGAGCTCAGATCCTCACCTTATTCCTAGTATTGTTTGTCTGATTAGTTTCATCCAGTTAGTTTCTTGTATGTATTTTTTGTGGTTTGATTTCACTTGAGCCTCCCCTTTCCCAGACACTGCCTCTATCTGCTTTCAGCTCAGCTGGGAGCAGTTAATCATCAGGCCCCACTCACTCAATGATTCACACCTGCAGCTCATTTTCTGTGTGTATTTAAACACTGCATCCACAGTTGATCAACGCTGGACTACTGAATGTCAACTATCACATTTCATCTGTGTTATCCTCATCTCCTCCTGCATCCGCTGGGCGATGTCAGCCCAGGGACGCCAGTTGTAAGTTTTTGATTATTCCTATGTTTGTACTTTTGCAAAGTTTTCGGATTTCTGTACTTTAATAAAATGTCATGAGTGTATCCAGTGCTTGAGTCTGTCTCTCTCCGCTTTGTAGAGGCGTACATGACACATCTGACCAGATTATATTCTCCCAGTATTTTACTGGCTTGCCCAAATGTTGCGCAGCAAACATTAAATGAGCTTTAACATGCTTTTCTTCAGCAATGGAGTCTTGCGAGGTGAGCGGACATACAGCCCATGTCAGTTGAGTGCATTACTTATTGTTTTCTTTGAAACAGTAGTACCTGCTAACTCCAGGTCTTTCTGGAGCTTTCCACGAGTGGTCTTTGGCTCTTGGATAACTCTTCTTATAATTCTTTTGACTCCTCTGTCAGAAATCTCACAAGGAGCTCCTGGTCGTGGCCAGTTTATGTTAAAATGATGTTCTTTCCACTTCCGAATGATGGCTCCAACAGTGCTCACATTATGCTTTGCAACAATAAGGTTGCAAAGGTCTAGAGCAGGGGTATGCAATCATGTGCCATGGAGGGCGATTCCACTTCAGGTTTTCTGTTCTACCCATTCTCTGCAGCAGGTGTTTTCAATGATTAGAAATCCTAGAAGCTGATCAGAGCAAACACCCGCTGAAGAGACTAGATGGAACAGAAAACCTAAAGTGGAATGGACCTCACTGCCCACCCCCTAGTCTAGAGAGAGCTATTTGATTATACCCATCATGAGTTCTTCATGGTGTGACAATCTCATATACACAGACCTTTTAAAAGGCTTTCAGTCAGGACTTAACCAGCTGAAATTAATTTGCACTGATGGGGGATGGGATGGCTTACTCAATTCTGATGGATTTCAGCCAGTCTCTTGGTTTTCTATACCTTTTTGCACCTCTTTTTCGTCATGTATTCAATACTTATTTCCTGTGTCATTCCACTTTAGTACATATAACTTGTTTTGTGAAAACAGTTGCCTTGATTTCTTTGCATGTATGGATCACTTGGGTTGTTACTGATATCTGGTGAAAATCTCAGGTCAAAGACTCCATCAGAAATATGTTTAATGAGAAAAATGTTGACATGTTCAATACTTATTTTCCCCACTGTGTAAATGCAGTGTGTATATACAGAGTGTGTGTGTGTGTGCATATATATATATATATATATACAGTATATATATATATATACAGTATATATATATATATACAGTATATATATATATATATATATATACACATACGGGGAAAATAAGTATTTGATCCCCTGCTGAATTTGTAAGTTTACCACCTTACAAGGATGAAAAAAAAAAGAACAGTCCATAATTTTTATGGTAGGTATATTTTAACAAAGGGAGACAGAATATCCATCCATCCATCTATCTTCTTCCGCTTAATCCTTTTTTGGGTTGCGGGGGGGGGGGGGGCTGGAACCTATCCCAGCATCTCTGGGCGAGAGGCAGGGCACACCCTGGACAGATCGCAAGTCCATCGCAGGGCCAGGAAACAGAATATCAACAAAAAAAGTCCAGAAAAAATATTTAAAAAGGGTTATAAATTAATTTACATTTGATAGAGGGAAATAAGTTGTGATGTCTGGTGAGTGAGTCTTCTGGTAGTTCCCAGTGTCATCATGTATAAAGGATTGTGCAGCTTTCATACTGAAAGATGGCGTACTCACAAAATTTGAAAAGTACGTGAGCACAAAAATTTTCAGATTTATGGAACTGTACACACGCCCGATTCGCCACTCTCTTTCTTTATACATCCCACCTCACATAAAAAGTCAGCGCACAATCTCTTTACTCCGCCTCAGTTCCTCCCACTAATGACTACATAAATGAAGAAAAACGCCCCTTGTGTCACTCTTCTGTCAAACTATAATGGTCAATCCTGCAGGAAAGCACAACATAAAAAAATAACGGAGTGTAACACTGAGATGTTGATAACGGAGGTGGAGGTCAGAAAAAATATTTTATTTTGTTCTGACCCTCCGGAATCAACAATAGACCTAAGTTTACCAAGTGGACCATGTTACAATGACAGCTCATTTTTTTTTTTTTATTTCTGTTGGATCATAACAAGACAAAAAAGAAAAGAAAAGAGAAAAAGACAACATATTTCAGACTGGGCGTAGGCAGAAGCAACAACTTGTGCCTACACCTCAGTTAATGCAGCCGTCTCAGACTGAAATAAAATAAAATGGCATTAAAGTTAAAGTCTATAGACGCATCACTATATGACAGTGCATAAGCGTAATTTATGGGGGGGGATGGGGGGTTCCACCCCCCCCCCCCAAAAAAATCAAATCCATCCAATATAACCCCCCCCCAATAATCATATAATTAATAAAAAATATCTACAAGTGAGTGAAGAAGTTGTCGTTTTTTCATTTGCAAGCAACGAAAAATAACATTTCTAACTAGAAAAGCACTCGGAGAGCGCAGACCTCCGCCAAGCGGCACAGTTCCCCCATACAGTGTTTGTGTGTACGTTTTCAGATTCCCTGAGCATGAAAAGATATGAGTAGCAATTGGATTCACAATGATTATTTGTTTATTTGACATGGACAGTGCAATAAACAGACAATTAATGAATGACAATCAATGTGATAGTGATAGGATTAGTGGTTCAGTAGTGTAAAATGGGGCTATAAGGGACGGTGGGTTAATAAGGGACACTTTTGTGGGAAATGTTTTAAATGTAATTCTGCTTTTTTTTATTTTGAGCAGGATGCTGAGTTGTGTTGTTATTGTCAAATATCCATGAATCCTTCATCAAATCTAGGCAGAAGCAAAATTAAAAAAGCAGAATTACATTTAGAAAAGTGTCCCATATTACCCCTTATAGCCCCGTTTTACAGTTGTAAAAGCGTTGCCTCCTTGGCGGAGGTAATAAACTGAAGTGTTGGTGTGTCCATCTCCTCCACTGACGGATGCAGATTGGTTAGACAGGTTGCAGATTGGTTATATTGGGGTTGCGGTCCGCGGCAAAACAGAATTTAGAGTCTTCCCCGGCAGAGAGGTCGTTTTTGCGCAGCGCCTATAGCTGGGCGGGGAATTTGTGGCAAATAATGGGGCGGCGGACAGGTGGCCGTGTGAGGTTTTGCAGCGTGGCGCAAAAGCAGGCACGCTGGCGTGCCCAGGGCAGCAGTGTTTTCCGCGTGCTTTTGTGCCTAAAACGTTGAAGAACGCGGAGTTTGTGTTGGTCAGACACGACGCCCAGCGCCCTCCATTGCGCCTGCGCACATGTTGAAAATGGCCCTATGTCACAGTGTGGAAAAATGCTTTAAAAAAATTCCTGTATCCAGACGGTGAACCGGATCACCCCCAAAATTTAATCAGTTCTTCCTTGTACCATTTCCAACAACGCCTGAAAATTTCATGCAAATCCGTCCAAGACTTTTTGAGTTATCTTGCTAACCAACAGACAGACAGACAGACAGACAAACACACAAACCCTGGCAAAAACATAACCTCCTCCTGGCCTTTTCGGCCTGGCGGAGGTAATAATCAAACAATGTACCCCCCACTCCCTGCAGACCTGGTATTGCCCAACCGGTCCATGCACCTTCTCTAGTCAATACTTAGTCATTTGTAGCAGCGGCAGGTGAGGACGCTCGTCAATGCAGAAGGAGCAGCTCACAAGTGAGACGGAAAGAAAAGAGCTTCACAAGGGCGACAAACCATTTTAAATTGTTGGTTGTCAAATAAAAGGACAAACCCCTCTGTCCAAAAGGAGGTAACTATATTGCTGATTTAGCTGGTGAATTGTTGACTGATGTTAACTGGCTGCTAGTTTGCTAATATGAGCTAAAGCTATGGGAGTACACCATATGTGCTGCCTGGTAGGATTTAACTGATCTGAGAAATGATTATCTTTTCTCATGCAAATCTGGGCTTCACATTGTATTAATCTTTCATGAAATGTGATCAGAATGGATTTGTTCGTCAGCTGTTAAGAGTGAAATTTACATATGTTTCAGTGCTCATTTAAATGTTAGCAGCTCCGAATATTTATCAAGGACAAACAAACTCTCTATACCACTGGTCCTTAAATGTAAATGCCTTTAAATATTACTCATCATCCCCACAAAATTCAAGTTAACCTTAAACTGTTCTGTATTTTTAAAATGTCATGATTTTGATAATTATACAATTCAGTTAGAAAGCAAGTTTTACCACTTTCAATTATAGACTAAGTCCCTCTGAAGGCTATTTTTAAATATCCACATTAAAAGAAATTGATTATTTTCCCTGCAGATCATTTTCAGATCTTCTATCTTCTGTTAAAATATCACAACTGCACAAAAGAGTATCTAAATGAATATACAAGAAATAAACACCAAATAGATGAATGAAAGAATAGATGCATTTCATCGGCCTAAACTTTTTAAAATATCTCATTAAGGAAAATACAGCACTCTAAATTTTATCCATATGCATAACGTGTTAAAATGAGTTCAAAAGCACTGCAATACAGCATCACTGATTTATTTGGAATTTAATTATTGAGCTTATAATAAAGAAAATAAATAAAAATAAAGTTTAAGTTTAAAATCACATTTCTAGTTTTCTGTTCCCATTTTATTTAATCACGGGACAGCATTAGGCAGTGATCAAACAGTGAGATATTGATGGCTTATTATCATCACTGTACAGTGATTTAGCTCCTAGTATAATAAGATGCATCACCTTAATACCATGCCTTTTGAGTTTGTTGGTGTTTAAGGGTCCATTTGCAATAAAAGGAGTGCTAAAAAAAATAAATAATTTGATAAATAAAAAGCTGCAATGCTTCTTCCAGCATTTTTTTTTTCTTGCAGCATTTGTCATCTCCTCCAGCCTGTAGCTTTTCCTGTATGGTCACTTCAGTACTGAATATATGTGTGTATGTAGCTATAATATTGATGGAATGATTTTGTATTATTTAGCTTTGGTACCTCAGAGTCTGGGTGAAATGTGTACAAGGTCGTGGACATTTATCTGGTTGTTCTCATGTGAATGTTCTATGCTGTTATGATTATGTCTGAGAAGGGAGACAGTTTGGAAGAACCAGCCTGAACCAGCTTTTCTCTCATGGACAGTTTTGAGATAACAGGATGCTTAAAGACTGAAAGTTGTGTATGTGATTCAGAACAAACGCTGGAGGCGACTCTGAGTGTATCACTTATTGTTCTCCACTGATCAGTGCAAATTAAAATTTGCTGAAACTTCAATCCTGCCTGATTCTTTGATTGAAGGTTGAAGACAATTTTGCAAACATAATTGGCACACCGAACAGAGACTCCAGACATCTTTTCTCCAGACCTGTGGCGCTTTGGACCGTTCTCTGCCAGTGCACGGGCTGCTGAAAAGACCTCCCGCCTGCCTCCCAATTGGAAGCGGTTGGCTGAAGCGAGGCAACAGCAAGAGGCGGTGTGGAGCGCTGGAGCAGAGAGGGTGATGGAGCTGAACCAAGGTGGATTGAAGTGAGTAAATTTAATTATTTATTAATATTAATATTATATGTATTAATGGTTTAGACATCTGGCGCGGCGGGTTCAAGTCCGGTCATGGGATTACGCGTAGAATTTGGTACTGTCGGTTCAAGTCCGGTCGGGAAAGTACCATGGTTAAATGGAACCGCTCAGTAATAAATGCATTTTTTACCGGATTTTAGTTCGAGTCTAAAATCGGGAAATAGGCGTGCGGAAGGATACAAAGTACTGCGGAGTCATATCAGCAGCGGAAGGTTACAGCACCACGGAGTAATATTGATGGCCGAAATAAACTAGAAAAAATATATAGAGAAAAAAAATACAAGAAAAATAGTTATAATAAGAAATAGCCTTAAAATAATAAGGAATAATTTTAACAATAACTAAAATACCATAAGAGATAACTCAAAATAAGCTTAAAATAGAATAAAATAGCCTTTTGACTAAGATAAAATAATAAATAAATTAAAATAAATAGCTGCAGTTTGTTTGTCTGGTCGTGTGTGTGTTTTTAATAACCCGTTTTTACAGGTTACTTTGATGAAAGAATGGGCAATTGTTGTAGCCGTGGGAGATCGCGAGAGGCAGGAAGGAAGAGAGCAAGATCTTGCAACGTGGCAGGAAGAGAGGATGTGTGTCGTGCTGTTGTGGAGCGCGAGAGGATGAGAATGAGATTTTTGTTTTAAAGGGGTATGAAAAATATATGCACAGGAAAGATAAAGATAGTACTCTGTATTTATCGAAATGGCAGAAGCGTTTTGGCTTCTCAGAACAGTTAAAAGTGACGGACTGCGAAAATCTCGTTTCTCAAATAAAACGGGTATCAGATGACAGTAGGCAAAAGCAGATGAAATATGGCTTAGTTGAGGCACAACAGTGGCTTGAGATGGCAAAAAACGACAGGCTGACTTGGATCTTGTGACGGTAAAGTTTAAATCTGATGATAAATCAGATTTAAACTTTACCTTCCTGTGGTAACGTATCATCACTTCCTGTGTTGCTGACTGTCTGTGGTTTGCTCTCCTCGTTCTCCCGAGGATTTTGCCTTTAATTGTATTTTAATCACTTTTTTCCATCTACCGTTAGCTCTCACTTCTTGCACCTGTGTGCGCTCTCAGTGTCATCTAATCACCCTCTTCAGCCTTCTGTTCACCTTTCATCGGTGTTTTTGTTAGCTTCGGGTTAGCCACTAGCTATGGCAACTACTGTAGCTCTCCTCCCTCTCCTCCTCTGGTGTGCTCTCTCTGTCAGATGTTTAGCTACACCTCTGCGTCTTTTAGTGATAATGATAAATGTAATAAATGTTGTCTTTTTGAGGCACTCGAGGCGAGGTTGTCTGATTTGGAATCCCGGCTCTGCTGCATTGAAACGCCGTCTGCGTCAGTTAATCTTGACGGACGTCCCCTAGCTGCAGCGGAGCTCCCTAGCATAGGGCGGCCTGTTAGCGGTCTTCCGATCCTCCTCAGCAGTGAGAAGACTGGGTGGGTGACGGTGAGAAGGAAGCCTAGTCGCAAGGCCACGGTTAACCACCAACCTGTTCATGTTTCTAATCGTTTTTCCCCGCTCAGCGACACACCCGCTGAGGAAAAAACTTTGATCATTGGCGACTCTGTAGTCAGCAACGTGAACCTAGAGACTCCAGCGGCCATAGTCAAATGCATTCCTGGGGCCAGAGCAGGCGACATCGAGTCAAATTTGAAAATGCTGGCTAAAAGTAACTGTAAATACTCCACAATTGTTATCCACGCCAGCATTAATGACATCCGACTCCAACAGTCGGAAGTCACAAAACTTAACATGGAATCGGTGTGTGACTTTGTCAAAACAATGTCTACCTCTGTAGTATTCTCAGGGCCCCTCCCCACTCTGGCCAGTGATGACATGTTTATCCGCTTGTCATCCTTCAACCGCTGGCTGTCTGTGTGGTGTCCTGCAAACAATGTGGGCTACATAGACAATTGGAGCTCATTTTGGGGAAAACCTGGTCTTATTAGACGAGACGGCGTCCATCCCACTTTGGATGGTGTGTCTCATTTATCTAACAAGCTGGCATCATTTTTATCCTAATTTCCAAAACCTTGACAACTCAGAGTTGGGATCAGGAAGCAGAGTCGCAGTCTTACACGCCTCTCTGCAGCTCCTCTTCATCTGCCACCCCTTAACTTAGCCCCTGTCTTCCCCATCAGGGAATCATTGTCTGTTCCCTCCAAAACAAATAAAAATATAATGTATAAGAATCCCAAAGTGATTAAACAAAAAGTTGGTAAAACTCAAATTAAACATGAAGCCTCTAAATTGAATGATGTGGCCTCTGTTCCTCCTCATAATTTAAAAATTAAATGTGGTTTGTTAAATATTAGGTCTCTAACTCCCAAGTCTCTGCTAGTCAATGATGTGTTAATTGATCATCAGATTGATTTAATATCCCTTACAGAGACTTGGTTAGGACAAGAGGATTATGTTGGTTTAAATGAATCAACTCCCTCTGGTTATTTAAACTGTCAAAATCCCAGAAGTTCTGGTCGTGAAGGAGGAGTAGCAACAATTTACCATTCCAAATTACTAGTTAATGTAAAGCAAAAAACATGTTATAATTCCTTTGAGGGCCTGGTCCTCAGTATTGGGCAATTTAGCAATTTTAGGCTAAACCCAATTTTATTTGCCATAGTTTATCGTCCCCCATCAACCTACTCAGAGTTTTTATCTGAATTTGCCGAATTCTTAGCTGATTTAGTGCTGAAATCAGATAGAATTATTATAGTAGGGGTCTTTAATATACATGTAGATGTAGATAGTGATTGCCTTAATATGGCATTTAATTCAATATTAGATTCGACTGGGTTTTCTCAGAAAGTAAGAAATTCTACCCGTTATCTCCACCATATGTTGGACCTTGTTCTGACATATGACATAAAAATAGAAAATCTGGTAGTGTCTCCTCATAACCCTGTACTGTCAGACCATTGTCTGTTAACCTTTGATTTTACTATTTCTGACTATTTGACTCCTAAGAAAAAATATTACTACAGTAGATGCCTCTCAGATGATGTTGTTACCAAATTTAAGTAGATTGTTTCCTCTATGCCATGTGTCAACACAATGGAAATAAGCTATGGAGAGCTTGCTCCTTCTGTAATTGATAGCATGGTAGATAGTGTTACAGCTTCTCTGCATCAGACTGTAGACATGGTAGCCCCTTTTAAAAAGAAAAAGTCTAATCAGAGATTTCTAACTCCTTGGTTCAACACAGAAACTCGTAGCTTAAAACAGAAGACTCGTCAATTAGAAAGAAAATGGTGCTCCACTGATTTAGATGTAATCTATTTAGCTTGGAGAAATCATCTTTTAAATTATAAAAAATCTCTTAGAAAAGCTAGAACGAGTTATTATTCTGCATAAATAGAAGAAAACAAGAATAATCCCAGGTTTCTTTTCAGCACTGTAGCCAGGCTGACAAAGATTCAGGACTTTGTCAATCCTAGCATTCCCTTAGAGCTTACTAGTCAGGACATTATGAATTTTTTCAATAATAAAATTTCATCTATCAGAGATAAAATCAGTCAGATTCTTCCCACTATTAACTTAAATACATCCAGCGCCTGGTGAGGGAGATCGCTCAGGACTTCAAGACCGTCCTGCGTTTCCTGAGCTTCGCCGTCATGGCTCTGCAGGAGACCAGCGAGGCCCACCTGGTGGGTCTCTTCTTCGCTAAGGGGGTCACCATCATGCCCAAAGACTTCCAGCTGGCCCGCTGCATCCGCGGAGAGAGAGCTTAGACTTTCTGCTGCACATTCACCAACTATAATGCTCTGCACTGTGTGTCTATATATATACATTTATAGTAATATGGACATGTGTTTACTAGATGTTTTTTCTTGCCTTCTGATTGTTGCTCTGAGTGTTGCTATCCCTGTGCTGTTGCAATCCTGGAATTTCCCCATTGTGGGACTAATAAAGGCTTATCTTATCTTATCTTATCTTAACTACTACAACTACTTCAACTGACATCTGTTTGGATCAGTTTACTCCAACTGACCTTTTAGAGTTAGACAAAATAGTTTCCTCATCCAAGCCTTCAACTTGTCTTTTAGACCCTATTCCTACCAGGTTATTTAAAGAAGTCTTCCCATTTATTGGTAGCTTTAATCTTCAAATAATCAATTCGTCATTAACTTTAGGCCATGTACCGCAGGCTTTTAAAACAGCTGTAATTAAACCCTTACTCAAAAAGCCAACGCTGGATCCAGGAGTTTTAGCTAACTATAGACCAATCTCTAATCTTCCTTTCATTTCAAAAATCTCAGAAAGAGTTGTTGCTACGCAATTATTTGACCACTTGCAGGGAAATGGTTTATTTGAAGAGTTTCAATCTGGGTTTAGAATCCATCATAGTACTGAAACAGCCTTAGTGAAGGTCACTAATGACCTCCTGATTGCATGCTGATAATGGACTTGTTTCTGTACTTGTCCTTTTAGACCTTAGTGCAGCTTTTGACACTATTGATCATAATATTCTACTTGATAGATAAGAACACTATGTTGGACTTAATGGAACTTTGTTGCAGTGGTTTAGATCTTATTTATCTGATAGGTTCCAGTTTGTTCATGTCAATAATGAGTTTTCTTTCAACTCAAAGCTCAGTCAAGGAGTTCCACAGGGATCTGTGTTAGGCCCTACTCTTTTTAGTTTATACAGTGGGGTAAAAAAGTATTTAGTCAGCCACCAATTGTGCAAGTTCTCCCACTTCAAAGATGAGAGAGGTCTCCAATTTTCATTATAGGTATACCTCAACTATGAGAGACAAAATGAGAAAAAAAAATCCAGAAAATCACATTGTCTGATGTTTAAAGAATTTATTTGCAAATTATGGTGGAAAATAAGTATTTGGTCAATAACAAAAGTTCATCTCAATACTTTGTTATATACCCTTTGTTGGCAATGACAGAGGTCAAACATTTTCTGTAAGTCTTCAGAAGGTTTTCACACACTGTTGCTGGTATTTTGGCCCATTCCTCCATGCAGATCTCCTCTAGAGCAGGGATGTTTTGGGGCTGTCGCTGGGCAACACGGACTTTCAACTCCCTCCAAAGATTTTCTATGGGGTTGAGATCTGGAGACTGGCTAGGCCACTCCAGGACCTTGAAATGCTTCTTATGAAGCCACTCCTTCGTTGCCCGGGCGGTGTGTTTGGGATCATTGTCATGCTGAAAGACCCAGCCACGTTTCATCTTCAATGCCCTTGCTGATGGAAGGAGGTTTTCACTCAAAATCTCACGATACATGGCCCCATTCATTCTTTCCTTTACACGGATCAGTCGTCCTGGTCCCCTTGCAGTAAAACAGCCCCAAAGCGTGCTGTTTCCACCCCCATGCTTCACAGTAGGTATGGTGTTCTTTGGATGCAACTCAGCATTCTTTCTCCTCCAAACATGACAAGTTGAGCTTTTACCAAAAAATTCTATTTTGGTTTCATCTGACCATATGACATTCTCCCAATCCTCTTCTGGATCATCCAAATGTTCTCTAGCAAACTTAAGACGGGCCTGGACATGTACTGGCTTAAGCAGGGGGACACGTCAGGCACTGCAGGATTTGAGTCCCTGGCGGCGTAGTGTGTTACTGATGGTAGCCTTTGTTACTTTGGTCCCAGCTCTCTGCAGGTCATTCACTAGGTCCCCCCGTGTGGTTCTGGGATTTTTGCTCACCGTTCTCGTGATCATTTTGACCCCACGGGGTGAGATCTTGTGTGGAGCCCCAGATCGAGGGAGATCATCAGTGGTCTTTTATGTCTTCCATTTTCTAATAATTGCTCCCACAGTTGATTTCTTCACACTAAGCTGCTTACCTATTGAAGATTCAGTCTTCCCAGCTTGGTGCAGGTCTACAATTTTGTTTCTGGTGTCCTTTGACAGCTCTTTGGTCTTGGCCATAGTGGAGTTTGGAGTCTGACTGTTTGAGGTTGTGGACAGGTGTCTTTTATACTGATAACGAGTTCAAACAGGTGCCATTAATACAGGTAACGAGTGAAGGACAGAGGAGCCTCTTAAAGAAGAAGTTATAGGTCTGTGAGAGCCAGAAATCTTGCTTGTTTGTAGGTGACCAAATACTTATTTTCCACCATAATTTGCAAATAAATTCTTTAAACATCAGACAATGTGATTTTCTGGATTTTTTTTTTTCTCATTTTGTCTCTCATAGTTGAGGTATACCTATGATGAAAATAGGAGACCTCTCTCATCTTTTAAGTGGGAGAACTTGCACAATTGGTGGCTGACTAAATACTTTTTTGCCCCACTGTATATGCTTCCGTTAGTCAACATTATTAGGAAGCAGTGCATACATTTTCCTGTTCGGGTCGCGGGGGGGCTGGAGCGTATCCCAGCATCTTTGGGCGAGAGGCAGGGTACACCCTGGACAGATCGCCAGTCTATCACAGGGCCAACACAGAGACAGACAACCATTCACACTCTCAGTCATACCTAAGGACAATTTAGAATCCCCAGTTTTGATGCCAATTAGCCTAACTTGCATGTTGTTTGGCATGTGGGAGGAAACCGGATAAATCCCGGAGTAAACCCACACAGACTCGGGGAGAACATGCAAACTCCACACAGATCACTGTTGGTAGGGGCTGGGATCAAACCCAGGATCCCCTGGCCATGGGTGAGTTGCTGTGCTGCCGCAGTGCTAACCACTCCGCCACCGAATGTATACATTTTCATTGTTATGCAGATGACACACAATTACCGGAGTGGTGGCTCAGTTGGTAGAGCATCCGCCCCACACCCGGGAGGCAGGGGTTCAAATCCCGGCCGGGTCATGCCAAAGACCATATAAAAGTGGAACTTCCTGCCGTCCAGCTTGGTGCTCAGCAATAAATGGAATGGAGGAGGGAACACTGTGGCGGCGCCTTGCATAGCAGCGGCCCTCTGATTCTGCACTTGGGGTGTGTGTGATTTACACTGTAGACAGGTAAAGCACAATCTCATTCTGCTGTACATGATTGGTTGTATGGTTGAATGACAATAAGGGTAATTTAATTTAATTAATTTTAATTTAATTATACCTGTCAATGAAGCCAGATGATAGTAATCAATTAGCCAAGTTACAGTGGGGCAAAAAAGTATTTAGTCAGCCACCAATTGTGCAAGTTCTCCCACTTAAAAGATGAGAGAGGTCTCCAATTTTCATTATAGGTATACCTCAACTATGAGAGCCAAAATGAGAAAAAAAAATCCAGAAAATCACATTGAAGGATTTTTAATGAATTAATTGGTAAATTCCTTGGTAAAATACGTAAGTATTTGGTCACCTACAAACAAGCAAGATTTCTGGCTCTCACAGACCTATAACTTCTTCTTTAAGAGGCTCCTCTGTCCTCCACTCGTTACCTGTATTAATGGCACCTGTTTGAACTCATTATCAGTATAAAAGACACCTTTCCACAACCTCAAACAGTCAGACTCCAAACTCCACTATGGCCAAGACCAAAGAGCTGTCAAAGGACACCAGAAACAAAATTGTAGACCTGCACCAGGCTGGGAAGACTGAATCTGCAATAGGTAATCAGCTTGGTGTGAAGAAATCAACTGTGGGAGCAATTATTAGAAAATGGAAGACATACAAGGCCACTGATAATCTCCCTCGATCTGGGGCTCCACGCAAGATCTCACCCCGTGGGGTCAAAATGATCACGAGAACGGTGAGCAAAAATCCCAGAACCACATGGGGGTCCTAGTGAATGACCTGCAGAGAGCTGAGACCAAAGTAACAAAGGCTACCATCAGTAACACACTACGCCACCAGGGACTCAAATCCTGCAGTGCCTGACGTGTCCCCCTGCTTAAGCCAGTACATGTCCAGGCCCGTCTGAAGTTTGCTAGAGAGCATTTGGATGATCCAGAAGAGGACTGGGAGAATGTCATATGGTCAGATGAAACCAAAATAGAACTTTTTGGTAAAAACTCAACTTGTCGTGTTTGGAGGAGAAAGAACACCATACCTACTGTGAAGCATGGGGGTGGAAACATCATGCTTTGGGGCTGTTTTTCTGCAAAGGGACCAGGACGACTGATCCGTGTAAAGGAAAGAATGAATGGGGCCATGTATCGTGAGATTTTGAATGAAAACCTCCTTCCACCAGCAAGGGCATTGAAGTTGAAACGTGGCTGGGTCTTTCAGCATGACAATGATCCCAAACACACCGCCCGGGCAACGAAGGAGTGGCTTCGTAAGAAGCATTTCAAGGTCCTGGAGTGGCCTAGCCAGTCTCCAGATCTCAACCCCATAGAAAATCTTTGGAGGGAGTTGAAAGTCCGTGTTTCCCAGTGACAGCCCCAAAACATCACTGCTCTAGAGGAGATCTGCATGGAGGAATGGGCCAAAATACCAGCAACAGTGTGTGAAAACCTTGTGAAGACTTACAGAAAACCTTTGACCTCTGTCATTGCCAACAAAGGGTATATAACAAAGTATTGAGATGAACTTTTGTTATTGACCAAATACTTATTTTACCGAGGAATTGACCAATTAATTCATTAAAAATCCTTCAATGTGATCTTCTGGATTTTTTTTTTCTCATTTTGTCTCTCATAGTTGACAATTTACCTATGATGAAAATTGGAGACCTCTCTCATCTTTTAAGTGGGAGAACTTGCACAATTGGTGGCTGACTAAATACTTTTTTGCCCCACTGTAGAAGCCTGTCTTAAGGAAATCAAAGTTTGGATGACTTGTATTTTCCTGCTATTAAATTCAGATAAGACTGAAGTCATTCTTGTTGGTCCAAAAAACCTTAGAAATACCTTTCCAAATCAAACTTTTAGCTTGGATGCAGTTACTCTCTCTTAATAGCTCTGAGGAACCTTGGAGTTATTTTTGATCAAGATCTGTTTTTCAATTCACATATTAAATTCGTTTCTAAGACTGCCTTCTATCATTTGCGTAATATTGCCAAGGTTAGGAGCATCTTGTCTCAGAGTGATGCTGAGAAACTGATCCACGCTTTTGTTAGCTCTAGATTAGATTATTGTAACTCTTTATTATCAGGTTGTCCTAAAACATCTCTAAAAAGTCTGCT
Source organism: Pholidichthys leucotaenia (assembly GCA_020510985.1). Classification (NCBI taxonomy): domain Eukaryota; kingdom Metazoa; phylum Chordata; class Actinopteri; order Cichliformes; family Pholidichthyidae; genus Pholidichthys; species Pholidichthys leucotaenia. Next base: position 82,216,545 of record CM035838.1, read on the forward strand.
GCAGGAGTTTTAACAGGTACTAGAAAGAGAGATCATATCTCTCCGGTTCTGGCCTCCCTTCATTGGCTTCCCATAGAGTTTAGAATTAAAGTTTAAAATCCTTCTTCTCACTTTTAAAGCTCTAAACAATCAGGCCCCTTTTTATTTAAAATATCTGATATTACCCTATTATCCTAACAGAGCACTACGCTCCCAAAATGCTTCATTACTTGTAATACCTAGAATTTCCAAAAGTACAATGGGGGGCAGAGTCTTCAGTTATCAAGCTCCTCTCTTGTGGAACCAGCTGCCAATCTGGGTTCGGGAGTCAGACTCAATCTCTGTTTTTAAGAATAGGGTTAAAACCTTCCTTTTTGATATAGCCTACAATTAGGGAGGGATCATGTGTTTCTGAACCCTCCCTTAGTTATGCTGCTACTAGGTTTAGACAGCCGGGGGACCTCCAGTAATTGCACTGGGCGTTACTCCTTTCTTCACTCTCAATTAAATTTTTTTTTTTTTTTTGGCTGGTCATTAACATCTGTTTGTTCTCTCCCATAGATCGAGTCCCCATCATGCTGTTTGCTCTCTACATGTCTGTTCTTTTCATCTTCTCTATCCCCTCAGCCCCCAGCCAGTTGCAGCAGATGACTGCCCCTCCCTGAGCCTGATTCTGCTGGAGGTTTCTTCCTGTTAAAAGGGAGTTTTTCCTCTCCACCATCGCCAGGCGCTTGCTCATAGGGGATCGCCTGATTGCTGGGTCTTTCTGCAATTGTGGGGGTTCCTCCTACAGTTGAAAGTGCTATGAGATGACTGTTGTTGTGAAATGGTGCTATATAAATAAAGTTGAATTGAACTGAATTGAATTGAATTGAATTGAATAAATCTGAAAAAAAACTGACCATGGTAAAAGAAAGGATTTGACTAATATGTGTTCTGTCTGTTCTATGGTGCATGACAAGTGTGACGTGAGGGCAAGGTGTTTCTGCTACCCCTCCTCCATGTCCCCCCACTGGTGAGCCCATCTACCCCGATTTCACAGAACTTCAGCCTGGAGAAGCTGCGGCTGACGTCACTCCGCCTCCACTCATTTCCACCCTTCTACCCGCTGATGTCAAACCCAAAAAGGAAAAGAAGGACTGAGATACCCGGGATCAGCCACCAAGGGGTGCCAAAGAGTTAAGTAAATATGCACACCCTTATCCACATTCTCCATCAATTTCACCCATTAAGGCTGAAAGTTATTAATCAAATGCTGTCACTGAACAATATCCTATGATTTAACTTTCAAATCCAGCTTATGCATGACCTCCGGGAGAAGGTGAGGCTAACCCAGATGCACCAGTTTCAATCCACAGTTCTGGTCTACAGACCACGGACTGACGCGGATTTCTCTGAAGCAGTGAAAGAAATTCCGCATCTAAAGGATAAACCCACAGAGTTTTTGAAGGGTTAGCAAATCTCCAGGACAGCTTTAAATTAAATGGTCATGCGACAGAACGAGCTTACAGAAAGGTTTTGAAAGTTGATTGGTGTACTGTGTTGGGTAATTGGAGTTCAAAAGATGCTGCTGGTAGAATTCTTCCTCCAAAAAGTACTGACTTACAACATTGTGTAAGAGAGTTAAATAATCACATTTAAAATAAATGGTGTGTAAAGCATGACTGGACCAGAATTCAAACTACAAAATAAGGGAAGGACGAAAGTGTTGAAGCCTATAGAACCAAGTTACAAGAGGTTTTTGATAGCCATTCTGGTTTAACAAAGGCTGAGAATGATTCAGGTGTAGAGCCTTATTGGCAGCATGTGAAAAGTGTCTTTTTGCAAAACATGCACCCACACCTGGCTGATTACGTCAGCAAACATTCGGTCACGTACCGCACCTGTGCATTTGGTGATGTGTTATCCGAAGCAAAACATGCAGTGACAATAGAGAAGGAAAGAAAAGAAAATGAGAAAAAAAACTGAAAGAAAAAAACCAACTCCTGTTTATGTGATTGCTGACTAGGGATGGGTTCAAAAGATCGATACGGCGATATAGATCGATCCACGTTTGACTGAGCCAATATTGATCCACAAAATCCACGGATCGATCTTTTAATTTATGTCTTTAATTTATGCATTTACATCTGTGAACGTTTGCTGAGTCTGACTGGGACGAAACTGGGTCAGTGAGCCAAGAACCGCGGCCAAGAACCAGAAGCACCCGGAGCGCTAACGGAGCTAACAGCTAACAAGCTAACAGCTAGCAAGCTAACAGATGTGCTAGTTCTTCTTCTGCGGTGTTAAAACGGTTCTCATGCGGCAAGAGTTCCCTGCCGTGCATGCGCGTGTCTTTACTTCCGTGTTTACATGAGCGGAGAAACTGTTTTGTACTTGTCACTACAGAGCTGTGTTGGAACATTAAATCAGCGACTGATAAACTGAAAACACATGGAGACTGGCTGAAACCCGTGAACAAAGAGGGAGACTTGGAGCTGCTGAAATTGTAAGTAAAATATCATTTGTTTGTTTTAACATTTGTGTCGTAAATTAATAATTTATCCGGCATGATGGTGGTTTCTTTTACAAACTATTGATACAATTGGTTAAGCGCTGTGAATAAATGCAGAATAAAGGTATATTTAATGAGATTACGGACTTCTAGCACTTAAATGAGAGATCTGAAGATAATAATCAATCACAATAAAATGAAAATGGTGTGGGACACATATGTGGGTTTCATAGGCTTCATATGTATACTACTGTCGCTTCACGTCTCAGAATGAACAATAGGACTGGGTCTCCTAGAGATAACAGGAGGATGCGAAATGTGATCTTTGTGATGCAAAGAGATGGCCTTGAGGGATTTCCTGACCACCAGTGGCTTTAGGTGGAGGGGAGAAGACCTGGAGGAAGATGTATTGTCTCTTGGGATTAAAAGACAATGTGACTCTGTGCTTTGATGTCCTGGGGTATAAAAAGGACAGATGTGGGGGATGTTTCTCTTTTCTGTTTGGAGCATGTTAGAGATACGTGAATAAACCTGATTTGAGAAATAAACTCAGCCTCATCCTTTCACGCTCTCCACACTGGTGACCTTAAGACGTATCATGAGCGGAAGAAATTCCCCTGAGCTGGACTCGCCAGGAACCAGCCAGGCTAACGCAGTCTCAGTCAAGCTACCAGACTTCTGGCAGGACAATCCGTGCTCCTGGTTCCACTTGGCCGAAGCTCAGTTCGCGCTCCGGGGAATAACGGCAGATGACACGAAATTCTACCACGTTATCGCCAAGCTCGACAACCGCACGGCTCGACATGTGCAGAGCCTGGTGGAGCGCCCACCGGCCGACGACAAATACGGCAGATTGAAGGCTGCGCTCATACAGCGTTTCACTCCCTCAGTCCAGGAGAGAGCGGAGAGACCCCTGGCCCTGAACAACTTGGGAGATAGCACACCCGTCGACCTGATGGAGGACATGCTGAGGCTGAGAGGCTCAGACGGCGACGACTTCCTTTTCACCCACATTTTCCTGAGAACCCTACCGTCAGAGACAAGAGCGACCATGGCCGGTTCACAGTTGTTGGCCCAGCGGGACTTCTGCGCGCTGGCCCAGGAGGCACAGCGGATTCTCAATGCCAGCAGACAGCGCATGGCCACCGCAGCAGCGACAGGACTCGGTGCAACGGCCGGAGATGGCAGGGGGCCGGAGATGGCAGGGGGCCAGAGGCGGCGACAGCAGACCCACCGACAACGGCGGCGGTGAAGGCCCAACATCGTGGAGGAGACGACCTCTGTTTCTACCATCGCCGCTTTGCAGAGAGGGCATGCAGGTTTACACCACCGTGCCAGTTCAAGAGCTCGGGAAACACCAGAGCCAGGGGTCGGTAGCAGCCGCGGCCCTCGGGGAACAGAACAAGCTGCTCTACTTGACGGACGCGCGTTCGGGGAAGCAATTCCTCGTGGACACAGGCTCCCAAGTGAGTTTCATCATGCCAACCTACGCTGACCGGCTGGCAGGCCCCGGGAGTCACGGAGCATCAGCAGCGAACGGCTCGAGGATTAAGACCTTCGGTGAAAGGACTCTGCTTCTGTCCCTACACGGCCGTACATTTGAGTGGACCTTTGTAATAGCTGCGGTGAGCTTCAACATGTTAGGGGCTGATTTTCTGTGTCCACATGGTTTGTTGGTTGACCTTGCTAATAGGCGCCTGGTTAATGCACTTTCTTTTTACTCTATTCCATGTGTAGCCCGAGTAACCCCGCCCACAGCACAAGCCAACGTCGCAACGGCAAGCGGTAAGTTCCACACACTCCTCACTCAGTTTCCAGCACTCACAGTTCCTACATTTTCAGCGGCCGTCGCTAAACATGGGGTGGAACATTTTATTACTACCACCGGTCCTCCCGTTTTTGCAAAAGCTCGGCACTTGGATGCAGCTAAACTGACCATAGCACGCGAGGAGTTCGCCAACCTTGAAAAGTTGGGCATCATTAGGCGTTCGAAGGGCCCATGGGCTTCCCCGCTTCACATGGTCCCTAAAGCCGACGGCTCGTGGCAACCTTGCGGTGATTTCCGCAGGTTGAACAACGCTACAGCGCACGACCGCTACCCAATCCCGCATATCCAAGATTTTTCCATCCATTTAGCGGGGGTGCGCGTTTTTTCCAAAATAGACTTGGTCCGCGGGTACCATCAAGTCCCAGTGCGCGCTGAGGACATACCCAAAACAGCGGTAATAACTCCGTTTGGCCTGTTCGAGTTTTTGCGCATGCCGTTTGGGCTTAAAGGCGCCGCACAGATGTTCCAACGAATGATGGACGCGGTGTAGCGCTATCTCCCCTTCGTGTTCGTCTACTGGATGACATCTTGGTAGCCAGCGCGTCCGAAGACTAACACGAAAATCACCTCACGGCAGTTTTCCGGAGGTTGGGAGAGCACGGGTTAATAATCAACCCAGCGAAGTGTCAGTTTGGGGTGACACAAATTGACTTTTTGGGGCACCGCGTCTCTCCAGAAGGAGCAGTTCCTCTGCCGGACAAAGTGCGCGCAGTAACAAATTTTCCCCAGCCACAAACGGTCAAAGCATTACAGGAGTTTTTGGGAATGGTGAATTTTTATAACCGTTTCCTCCCCCGCGCAGCGCAGCTCATGCAACCACTGTATGCCGCGCTTAAAAAGCAAAAACCCACAAGTAAAATCGAATGGTCTCCGGAGCGGGAGCGCGCATTCTCGGAGGTCAAAACAGCCCTGGCAAACGCTGCGTTGTTAGCACACCCAGACCCAACGGCCCGCATAGCGCTCACTACTGATGCGTCGGATGTAGCCATAGGGGCGGTCGTGGAGCAACAGGTTGCCGGGGCTTGGCAGCCGCTCGCTTTTTTCAGCAAGACTTTGCGCGATACCGAGCGAAAATACAGCGCGTTCGACAGGGAGTTGTTAGCGCTCCACTTGGCCATTCGCCACTTCCAGTTCTGGCTGGAAGGACGCCGTTTCACTGCGTTCGTCGACCACAAGCCGCTGACTTTCGCGATGGCCAAGGTTTCAGAACCGTGGTCAGGCCGGCAGCAGAGGCAGCTGGCTGCAATCTCTGAGTTTACTACCGATATTCAACACGTAGCGGGTAAACTAAATGTAGTGGCAGACTGTCTCTCGCGCGCTGTAACTACTCCAGTCCGCGTAGGAGTAGATTATGCAGCCATGGCCGCGGAACAGGCTAGTGGCACGGAAGTGTGCGCGGCCCCAGTCTGCATGGAGATAGACTATGCAGCCATGGCCGCGGATCAGATTAGCGACGCGGACGTGTGCACGCTCCAGTCTGGACCAACAGGGTTAAGGCTGGAGAACAGAGTGCTGCAAGATGGTATGCACCCCCCCCCCCCCCAGTCTGCGATGTCCCCACGGGACGACCGCGTCCGGTGGTGCCGACCGCGTGGCGCCGACCGCATGGCGCTGCCGCGTTTTTGACTCGATTCATTCTCTGGCGCACCCGGGGCTGCGCGCGTCGGTCAAAATGGTAGGAGAGAAATTTGTATGGCCGAGCCTGCGCAAGCAAGTTATAGAGTGGGCAGCAGCCTGCGTGCCTTGCCAACGAGCCAAAATACACAAACATACTAGAGCTCCCTTGGAGCCGTTTCACATCCCGGCTAAGAGGTTCGATCATGTGCATGTCGACCTCGTAGGCCCCCTCCCGCCATCACAAGGGCGCACACACCTTTTGACAATGGTGGACCGCACCACGCGTTGGCCTGAAGTGGTCCCACTGGCATCAACCACAGCCGAGGAGGTGGCGCGCGCGTTTTTAACTGCATGGGTAGTGCGTTTTGGAGTTCCGTCGGACATTACGTCCGACAGAGGTCCTCAATTTGTTTCCGAGTTTTGGTCAGCGATGGCCCGCAGCCTGGGGGTAACGATCCACCGCACTACCGCGTATAACCCGCAGGCTAATGGTTTATGCGAACGTTTCCATAGGTCATTGAAAGCAGCCCTCAGAGCGTCGCTTACGGATGCAAATTGGGTGGACAGGCTACCATGGGTTTTTTTGGGGGTTGCGTTCTGCACCTAAAGAGGATTTAAAAGCCTCCCCAGCTGAGTTAGATTTGCGCAGCCACTCCGGCTGCCCGGGGAGTTTCTCCCAGATAATCCTGCGCCAGAGTGCTCCCCTGCTCAGCGGTTGCAGAGCAACACGGGATCGAGCACGCTTCCTGGCCCCGTTCATCACAGTTTTCCGCGCGTTTTTGTGCCTAAGGCTTTAAAAAATGCGGAGTTTGTTTTTGTCAGACACGATGCCCATCGCCCAACCTTGCGACCACCTTATGATGGCCCATTTAGAGTGCTGGAAACAGGAGATAAGCACTTTTTACTAGATTTGGGGGGCAGAAAGGAAATGATTGGCATAAACAGGCTCAAACCCGCTTTTGTGATGGCTGACGAAGCTGTGCAGTTGGCGAGGGCTCCTCGGTGCGGCAAACCCCCTAGGGAGCTTCCCCCAGAGCTCCCACAGGGATTGACTAACAGTTCTCACCCCCAGACAGCAGCTCCACAGCAGGATGGCGCCGCGGGAGTGGTAAAGCCCGCTTTCAGCAAGTTTGGAAAAAGATTGAAGCCCAAACAGCACGTGGACTGATGTTTGTGATTTTATCATGATATGCAGACTGTGTTATATTGTTCCATCTTAGACGTTTTTTTTGGGGGGGGGGGGTCATGTGGGACACATATGTGGGTTTCATAGGCTTCATATGTATATTACTGTTGCTTCACGTCTCAGAATGAACAATAGGACTGGGTCTCCTAGAGATAACAGAAGGATGCAAAATGTGATCTTTGTGATGCAAAGAGATGGCCTTGAGGGATTTCCTGACCACCAGTGGCTTTAGGTGGAGGGGAGAAGACCTGGAGGAAGATGTATTGTGTCTTGGGATTAAAAGACAATGTGACTCTGTGCTTTGATGTCCTGGGGTATAAAAAGGACAGATGTGGGGGGATGTTTCTCTTTTCTGTTTGGAGCATGTTGGAGATACGTGAATAAACCTGATTTGAGAAATAAACTCAGCCTCATCCTTTCACGCTCTCCACAATGGCAGAATTAATAAAAGCTGCAGTACAACGAGCCATTTTTACTCAATTGAACTAAACTGAAATGAACAAATCTTCCCAGGAAATGAATTGAAACCCTTTTCATCAGTATGTGATTGTGTGTGTGAATGGGTGGATAGCATGATCTGTAATGTGCTTTGGTCATCAAGAGATGAGAATAAAAGCGCTATGTAAGTGAATGCCATTTACCATTTTACAAAAATTGAAAGTTAATTTGTAGTTAAAATATAAACAACAAAAAATAAAACAAACTAAATTATTTAACCCTACTGTGGTGTGGGGATTTAAAAATAAGATTATTAATTTTACTGTGAAATCTATTCTTTTCATCTACACTTCACATTTATGAAGACTGGGTTTCCACTCCAAGATCCATCCTGCACTGAGACCTTCTGAAGAGAAGAGGTTGTCAGTGGAGGAGCCATTCCTGCTTCCTTGTGGATTTCAGCACAGAAGAAGACCTCAAATTTTTCAGGGTCTTAGTTTGTAAATTCAAGATTCAAGAAGGTGCTGCCATAATTTTCTCCATACTCTAGTATGCATTCAGCGGAATTTAGTTGTTGTAATGATTAATTCTTTTATTTCTTTTTTTAATTTAAGTTCTCATTAAGAATACAGTGTTGGTCATTTTTTGACAGTTTTACTGAGCATTTAATTCTAAAAAATCACTGTTTAACAGGAATTTTCTTGTGGTGTTACATAGAACAGCATCACTGTAAACTATAGAAAAAGCAGCTACTTTAAAATCTGTATTTCCTCACAATTTTCAGCGCAAAAAAAACTCTAAAAATGTCAACTTTTTGGAAAAGCTCCCACAAATTCAGGCTTTCTGGGCCACAACAATCACAAAAACAGCCAACGAAATCCTGGAGGGACTGAAATACAGTGAGATTATGTAGACATGCTTCATGCATTGAATTTATTTACTGACTGTGGGTTGTTAACACTGCATACCCTTTGCACTAAAGAAAGCGCTTGTGAGCACTTTGTGAAATCATAAGTTAAATAATAAAAACTGCATTATTGTAACTGATTTTGGGTCAGTTCTTTATGTGATAATTTATGTATTAACAAAGTAAGAGTATTCTTGGTACAATTTGTCAGTATTAGGTCTCAAAGATTTTTTTTTCCTGGCAAGTAAAATGGCTGTTAAAATGGTAATTTCCCAGATCGAATTGGATCGGATCGGAATCGAATCAATTCAGAATCTCAAGAATTGGAATCGAATCGATTCTGGAAATTATGGATCGTTCCCAGCCCTATTGCTGACACAAGAAGGGGTGTGGGGGCGAGAGCTTCCCCCAATTCTATTTTTCAGGGTGGCGCCAGAACTGGACCTCAGCGGTGGAGGGGAGACAGAAGGAGACGTGGGGCAGGCTGGCCGCAGCAAGGGGAACATGACGTTTCTCATCAATGTGGACAAAAGGGCCATTGGTGGAGGCAATGTCCTGAATGCCAACAGCAGCGGGAAGGGGATGGAGGACCTCATGGGCTGACTGCCTGACTGACCACACCAAAGATAAGTACAACTATTGGCGCTAACACTGACATAACAGACATGGCAGACATAACAGACATTTTCCATTTGAAGCAATGTTGCAGGTTCAGGACATTCCAATAAAATTTCTATGTGACACAGGAGCATGCAGAGCAGGAATAACAGGCACAGACATTCACAATTTTACAAAATAAGATGGAAAAAATAACTGTAAAAGCTGCAAACGGTAAGTTAAAAACACAGCACCTTTCGACTTCCGGGTATGGTAGGGTAGGAGGAGGCAACACTGGGAAACATGTTCCCGACATTTAGGTTAAAAATAGCCTAAAGAAACATGAATTTCTAAAAATTGTTATTACATGGAGTTATAAGAGTAAGGGCTTCAAGATGCCCAAACTAAAAAATATTTTTAAAAAAATCAATACAGTGCGAATTACACGAGGAAGACGGAGACGAGCAGATCTCAGCCGCTGACAACACCATGGAGGATAATGACATGCCAACAGGTGTGTCAGATCAAGCTAGCAGCGTGAGTTTGGACTTGATATTGAAAGAACTGCGTGATTTCAGAAAAAATAAAGTCCAGCTGGCAGCTATTAAAGAAGAAATGAATAAAACAAACAAGAGACTAGAAGAAGCGGAAGAAAGGATTTTGGAAGCAGAAACTCCACTACAGACTAATGAGGAGGCCCTGGCTGAGATTCTCAAACTCCATATTCATACGGAGGTTAAGCTCACGGATCTTGAGGGACGATCCTGGAGAGACAATATCAGACTATATGGAGTGAAAGAGGGGTCTGAAGATGATTCTCCATCAATGGTTGCTTTTGTGGAAAGCTTATTAAGGGAGAATCTGGAATTTTCCAACCCTGGGGAACTACGAGTGGAAAGAGCGCATCGCGCACTGACGCCGAAACCTCCACCAAATGCAACACCACGATCAATTGTCATCAAAATGGCCAATTCCAGGATAAAAGAAGAAACTCTGAAATTGATCTGGCAGAAACGTGGATTCGAATACCTTGGGAAGAAGGTTAATTTGGACCACAATTACGCACTTGAGATTATGAAGAGGCGGAAACATGGCGGACAGAAAGGAGAACGAGAAGTCGAGCGACTGGAGAACGCACCTGGGACTTCAAAGAAAAATTACAAGCATTCAGATGACAAGAGCAAGAATGACTCTGAGAGCGACGCAGAGAGATTGAGAACGGAGACTGAATGGAAATACGGATGGTGAGCTTACTATTTATAATAAATTGCCAGGACAGAATAAACTGTGAATAATCTATGTAAGAATAGATTAAAATCAAGTGCAAAAACATACATACAGTTTGGCAATACAGAGTTTTCATAGTCGGATGTTTTTCCTGTGCTGTATGAAGATGGACATTGGCCAATTGGCCGAAGAAGGCCCTCTTTCACAAATAAATGAGAGAGGCTCCCCTTCAAGGTTTCCTAAGTATAGGGGCCAAATTAGGGTAATATCTAAGACCCCATGGGTGGAAGTCAATAGTTTAGTTGTTTATATTTTTATTTTATATTTTTATTTTATTTTTTTTTTGTTGGATGAGTTTTTGTTTGGAGTTTTTTTGCTGCAGGTTTGGGCAGCCTTATTGTACATGTTTTTGTACACTTAGGGAGAGTTCTGTTATATATATATACTGTATATATATATATATATATATATATATATATATATATATATATATATATATATATACTGTAGGTTCTGCTATGTTAATGATATCAGAACAATAGAAAATGATTAGTAGCAAGATAAAAATTATCTCCTTCAATGTTAACGGCCTGTTGAACCCAATTAAACGTAGCAGAATCTTAACCAAAATGAAGAAAGAACAAGCACAGATAATATATTTACAAGAAACTCATTTGGATAATAAGGAACATGACAAATTAAAAAGAATGGGCTTTACAAAGGTTTTTTTTTTTCCATCATACAAAGTGGGACGAAGGAGAGGAGTTGCTATCCTTCTTTCAGATAAATTACATTTTGAAAAAGAATTTGAGATAAGTGATAAGGAGGGCTATTTTATTTTAGTAAGGGGACGAGGCAAATTCAGTTACGTTATTAAATATATATGCACCTCCTGGAAGTGATTTTCACTTCTTCAGGAGAATCATTGACATAATAATAACTGAGACAGTAGGCCTTCTAATTTGTTGAGGAGACCTCAATATACGTACATCTACAGCCAAATCTGGATACCTCTAATGGTAAAGCATCTGATAAACTGCCTTTAATTAAGAAAATTAATACACTATTTGAAGAGGTGGGTCTAATTGATATTTGGAGAGCTATGCATCCAATCAGAAGAGATTACACTTATTATGCCTCACCTCACTATACACAGAAATAGACTATTTTATAACATTTGGAAAAGACAAAGAAAAAATAAATACCTGTGAAATTGGGACAATACCTATCTGTAGATCTTCAACTACAACCAAAAACTACAACCAAAAATTATCAATTGGAAGCTAAATTCAAGTCTGCTCAATGATTCACACTTTATAGAGCAAGTAAAAAAAGAGATACTTTTTTATCTAGAGAATAATGATAATGGTACTGTGTCCCCTCCAATTCTATGGGATGCATTAAAGGCTGTTATAAGAGGGAAAATTATAGCAATATCCTCCTATAAGAAGAAAATGAGAAATAAAAAATTAGAGGAACTTCAAAATAAATTAAAAGAATTAGAGAAAAAACATAAAATAACAATGGATCAGGATAAATTGGAGGAAATCAAAAAAATTAGAAATGAAATTAATGATTTGACTACTAACGAAGTTAAGAAAAAATTAATGTTCCTTAAACAGAGATATTATGAAAGTGGATCAAAATCAATGAAAGTTTTAGCTTGGAAACTTAACAAGAAAATAGCACTGAATACAGTTCATAAAATTAAAGATCCAAATAAAAAGATAAAAAGTAAATTAAATGAAATTCAGGGGGCCTTTGAAGTATTTTATAAGACTTTGTACTCTAAAACCACAACATGTAGTACTACTGACAAACTCTTTTTTGGACTGTTTGGATTTACCAGTATTAAATGAGGAACAAAGTAAAATAATGATTGAGGATATCACAGAAAAGGAATTACAATTAGCAATAAGTAAACTTAAATTAAACAAATCACCAGGATCAGATGGGTACACTGCAGAGTGGTATAAGGAGCTTAAAGAAGAACTGATGCCGGTGATACTATCCACATTCAACTGGGTTTTAAAGAAGGCACAAATACCACCTAGTTGGAATGAAGCAATAATTTCTGCTATACCAAAAGAAAACAAGGATAAATTAGAATGTGGATCCTATAGGCCAATATCGGTTCTTAATATTGATTATAGGCTGTTCACTGCCATCATGGCTAGAAGATTAGAAAAGTCCATGTCACATCTGATACACAACGATCAGACAGGCTTTATCCGAGAGCGTCAAACATAAGATAATATACCCCAAACTCTCCATATTGTCAATCATATACAAAGAAATAATATCACAGCAATGGTAATCAGTATTGATGCAGAAAAGGCCTTTGATTCTGTGGACTGGAGTTTTCTTAATCAAGTTTTATGCAGATTTGGCTTACATGAAAAAATGATCAAAATAATACAGGCATTATATAATAAACCCACTGCAAGAATTAAAGTTAACGGCTGTTTGTCAAATAGTTTCAACTTAGAAAGAGGGTCTAGACAGGGTTGTGCATGTTCACCATTATTATTTGCATTATATCTGGAACTATTTGCCCAGTATATTAGACAGAACAAAGGAATACAAGGGATCAATATAAATGGGAAGGAGCATAAATTGGCCTGCTACGCAGATGATATTTTGATCTACCTGGGGAAACCAACAGATTCCCTACCTAAACTTATGGAATCATTCAACTGTTTCGGTCAATTATCAGGATACAAAATTAACACAAGTAAAACACAATTGCTTAAATATAATTATAATCCACCAGAAGAAATTAAAAATAATTTTCAATTTGCTTGGCAAACAGAATTCTTAAAGTACTTGGGAGTCATAATACCAAAAGACCTCTGAATTACTAGAATGCAATTATTCACCAACCCAAAGAAAAATCAAAAGAGGTCATCGCAAGATGGAATCTAATTTCATATTTAAACCTAAATTCAAGAATTGATTCAATTAAAATGAATATACTCCCCAAATTATTATATTTATTTCAAATCTTGCCAATAAAGATAAGTGGAAAACAATTTAATGAATGGGACAAAATGCTGTCCAGGTACATATGGCAAGGTAAGAAACCTAGAATCCAATTTAAAACTCTACAACTGTTAAAACAAAAAGGGGGGTGGGGCCTTCCTTCCCTGAAAGACTATTATTTGGCAGCACAACTTAGACCCATAATTTCCTGGTGTAATTCTTCATATATTGCCCAGTGGAAGAGTATTGAAGAAGGAATGACCCCCCCTCCTATACAAGCGACAATAGCTGATGGTAACCCACAAGACATTATCAAGAACATAGAAAATCCATGGGTTAAGTGGACTCTTAAAATCTGGAAAAGAGTACCGGTAGTATCAAAATATAATTTAGAAGAGAACATAGTAATTTTAAAGTGGTGCGCATATGACTCACATTTCACTCCAAATAAGTCAGACACAAGATTTAAAGTTTGGGCAAATAGAGGGATAACAGCCATATGTAAGATAATGAAAGATGACACATTAGTTAGTTTTGAAACACTTAAAGGGAAGTATCAGTTGGAATCACAAGATTTTTATTGCTACTTGCAGATGAGACACTTTGTCAATAACTGGTTAAAATGTATAGCAGAATCATGCAAACCATTGCTAAATTTATTTAACCCCTTGCACTCTGGTCAATTTCCCTAAAAACGCCAAAAAATAATGTACCCAAAGTAAATCAAAAGCTGTTCTTCAACCCTTTGCAGCATCTTCATGGGGTTGGTCTCATTTAAAAGAAAACACTTTTGAATTTTTTGGCAAAACAGTCATAATCTCTCTAAGTGCTCCTGCCAGTGAGTAACAGTCATCTAAACATACTGAACTTGAAGAAAAATTTTGCCTGGGTGTTTTTTTTAGACACAAATGCTTGCAAATAACACATAGCTGTCAGATCCGGGCTGGAAAATGCAACAGAAATGTAGAACCAAGTGTTATCCAGCTGAGGTCAAAATTTTGTAACAATACCACAAAAAATGAATATATTACACAGCTTTTTTCTTAGGTTGTTCCCAGGCATTTTTGAACTGTGCCAAATTGTGCCAAATGGCACAGTTTGGAAAAATGTCTAACTTTTGAATGATTCAATATAGAAGCTTCATCTTGGGCTCTAATGAAAGGTGACACTCAGGGCTGTGTGTGTGTGTGTGGGGGGGTTGTTTATTCATTCATTCATGAATGAATGAACAAACAAGCCCCCACACACAAAGAAGCATGCCACGTAAAAAATGTGTGGCTTTTTTTTACAAGAAAAAATAACCTACAGTGCACTAAAAATTATTCTAAAATATCTGTAATGTAGAAGATAACAACCCTCCCACTACAGAGGACGGACATCACCCGGTGCGCCGCAGTCACGGTGCGCCGCAGTCTACTACGCACTGTTGTAATTTACCGATCGGTCAAAAGTCATTTTTGATTACAATTTTCAGGGATAAAGAATAATTTAGCTTATAACACTTACCTGTCCACAACAGCAGTGTCGCTGGTGAACTTCTCTTCCTCATTGTCAGATGAACATGATGCTGGTCCGCTTGTTACGGACTCGTGGTTCTGGTCACGCGACCCGGTCAAACCATAATTCCATTATTGCGGTTTTGCGCTTCCATGATTGCGGTTTTGGCGAACGATTTTTCAAAACAAATAAGAACAGTAGTAAGAAAAAAAGACTGGTGAACACCTGTGTGTCACCCAGCCTTACACAAAACAGATTTTAGGCAAGGGAGGCACGCTTTCGAACTTCTGTGCTTCAATTGGCTGGCTGTATTCGCAGCCATTGGTAGGCGGGTCCTTCTTGCTAGGTTTTCAGTCATTGGTTCTTCAAGGTTTCAGAAACCCAATTCAAGGCTCTTATTAGTGTGCCATGCACACTGTGGAGTTATGGTCTGAGGAGACAATGGACACTCTAAAGGACTGTTTTGAAGCCACTGCCTGGAAGCAGCTCTGCGATCCACATGGTGAGGACATCGATGGCCTCATTCACACCTTCACGGGCTACCTCAGCTTCTGTGTGGACAAATCCGTTCCCACCAAGACCATACGGCGTCACTCAAACAACAAACCCTGGATCAACCCTGAGATAAAAACACTTCTGAGAGAGAAGAAGAGGATCTTCAGGTCGGGGAACAGGGAGATGCTGAAGTCCGTACAGAGGGAGCTGAGGAGAAAGATCAGAGAAGGCAAGGACAGCTTCAGGAAGAAGATGGAGGACAAGCTGCAACAGAGCGACATCAGCGGGGTCTGGAGAAACCTCAAAACCATCTCGGGGCTCCAGAATACCTCCCCCCAGGCCACGGGGGGCAGGGAGTGGGCGAACAACCTGAATCTGTTTTTCAATAGATTTGACCAACCGCCCTCCCCCCTGTCTGCACAACAACCACTGCTGCCTCTAAGAAATCAAGTCCTGCTACTCACTCCCCACTCCACCGACACCCCCCCCCACTCCCAACACACAGCCCCCCATCCTGACCCTGACCAAGACCCAGGTGAGGACGGAGCTGAGGAAGATCAAGGCGAGGAAGGCGTCGGGACCGGACGACATCAGCGCAAAGCTCCTCAAGTCCTGTGCAGATCAGCTGTGTGGGATTGTGACATATATCTTCAACATGAGCCTGAAACTGGGGAGGGTACCACAGCTGTGGAAAACATCTTGTGTGGTACCTGTACCAAAAACTTCCCACCCCAAAGACCTGAACAGCTTCAGACCGGTGGCCTTGACGTCCCACTTGATGAAGACCCTGGAGAGACTGCTCCTTGCTCATCTCCGCCCCCTGGTGGAACCAGCGATGGATCCACTCCAGTTCGCCTACCAGCATGGCATTGGGGTGGAGGATGCGGTGATCTTCCTCCTTCACCGTTCTCTGTCCCACCTGGAGAAGCCCGGGAATATGGTGAGGATCATGTTCTTTGACTTCTCCAGTGCTTTCAACACCATCCAACCGATGATCCTGAAGGACAAGCTGCTGCGCGCAGGGGTGGACCAGCACCTGTCATCATGGATCCTGGACTACCTCACGAACCGGCCTCAGTTTGTGAGAACCCGGGACTGTGTTTCCGACACGATCATCAGTAGCACGGGGGCCCCCCAGGGAACGGTGCTGGCTCCCTTCCTGTTCACTCTTTATACTGCGGACTTCTCACACAACACAACACATTGCCATCTACAGAAGTTCTCTGATGACTCTGCGATCGTTGGTCTCATCTCCAGCGGAGATGAAGCTGAGTACAGAGGGCTTATCCAGGACTTTGTGGACTGGTGCCATCGGAACTGCCTCCAGATCAACGCGAGGAAAACTAAGGAGCTGGTGGTGGACTGCCGCAGGCATGGGCAGCCCCTCACAGCACCAGTAAATATACAGGGAACAGACATCGAGATGGTGACATCCTACAAGTACCTGGGTATTCATCTGAACAATAAACTAGACTGGTCACACAATACTGACGCACTCTACAAGAAGGGACAGCGCAGGCTGTTTCTGCTGAGGAGACTCAGGTCTTTTGGTGTACAAGGGGCGCTGCTGAAGTCATTCTATGACACGGTGGTGGCATCAGCCATCACTTTTGGAGTGGTCTGCTGGGGCAGTGGCATTACTGCAGCCGATAGGAAGAGACTGAACAAACTGATTAAGAAAGCTAGCTCTGTCCTGGGGCAACGCCTTGATCCGATGGAGGAGATAGGAGAGAGAAGGACGGTGGCTAAACTGTCATCTCTGCTGGAGTCCGAGTTCCACCCTATGCAGGACATACTGGATGCACTGAGGAGCTCATTTAGCAGCAGACTACATCATCCCAGGTGCACAACCGAGAGGTTTCGTAGGTCCTTCCTACCAACGGCTGTCAGACTGTACAACCTAAGCAGGGCTGCTCGCAGAGATAGCAAAAAGACGTAACAAACTAATAGTTTTTTGAATGCAAAAGATGCAATAGACTTACACAATGGTCCTCTCCGGCATACAACTAGGAACATACCGGTCGCTATAGAGGGTGAGAATATGTATGGGCACATAATCATACCATGTAGGATAACTAAATAGACGGTTATGCTGTTTCATCCCACCTAGCAACAATGCTCTGCACTGTGTGTGTTTATATATTTACATATTTATTCCATCTAGCTACAATGCTCTGCACTGGGTGTGTTTATATTTATATATCTATATATTTATTCCATCTAGCTACAATGCTCAGCACTGGGTGTGTTTATATTTATATATCTATATATTTATTCCATCTAGCTACAATGCTCCGCACTGTGTTTTTATACAGTATATCTACATATTATTCCATCTAGCTACATTGCTCCGCACTGTGTGTGTTTATATACTTGCATATTTATTCCACCTAGCTGCAATGCTCCGTACTGTGGGTGTTTATATATTTACATATTTATTCCATCTAGCTACAATGCTCTGCACTGTGTGTTCATATATTCATATATTTATTCCATCCAGCTACAATGCTCTGCACTGTGTGTCTGTGTGTGTGTATATATATATTTTATAGTAATATGTACATATGTATATTAGCTGCTCTTGCTTGCTTGTTTTTTTTCTTGCCTTCTGATTGTTGCTCTGAGTGTTGCTATCCCTGTGCTGTTGCAATCCTGGAATTTCCCCGTTGTGGGACTAATAAAGGCTTATCTTATCTTATCTTATCTTATTAGTGGAATGAGAGGTCAATCACATCTAAACCAATCAAAGCACTCCTTTGGCTTTCTGTTCGCGGCTGTGTCTGTAGTGGAAGAACGGAAATGCAGCTTTTTTTTCCAGTGCGCACTAGGACGCACAGTGAGGGCGCCCTCCTGCGCTCTAGGATGCAGAGACGTGTCCGCCCGCGGTACACCAAAGTGCAACAGGTTGAAAGGGCATATAACTCAAATAAAGATAAAAGCTTAATTTCAGATTTATATAAAGGTCTTATAAACCTGAAAAGACACTCAACCCTATATGTTAAAATAAAATGGGAAAAAGAAGGAGGAATAGAAATATCGTAAGAGGAATGGACATTAATATGGTCAAATCAATGGAAATGCAGTAGTTCACAGAGCTGGAGGGAGTTTGGCTGGAAAAGCCTAATTAGATACTTTATCACACCTTCCTAGAAGGCTCAGTACAAAGGGAATTCCCCAACTTGTTGGAGAAAATGTGGTAGTGCAAATGCAAATCAGTATCATATATTTTGGCTCTGTCATGTTATTCAAAATTATTGGAAGGAAATTCATAAAGCTATACAAGGTATTTTTGGATGTCCGTTACCTCTGGAAAGCAAAACTCTATTCTGTGGGCTTGTGCCCGCAGGGTGGTCAAAGAGGGACAAATACTTATTATGTATTCTACTGACTGCAAGCAGAGAGGCAATTACAAAAAAAATGCCTTTCACAGGAGAGCCCATCTCTTGATATGTGGGTGGACATTACAATGGACATTTATAAGATGGAGAAAATAACAGCTTGTGTGAGTTACAAAAAAGATTTGTTTATGTCACAATGGAAAAAAGGACTAAATATGTATGTAACACCACTCAGGCCGGACTTTCAATTTGCAGAATTGATATAGCAGACTTTGTTAATATATATACAAGAGTGTGTACATTAACAGTTACTCCCTATATGCAGATGTTTATGCTGACCCTCCCCCTTTTTTTCCTTTTTTTTTCTTTTTTTCTTATTTCTTTTTCATCTCTAAAAAAAAAAAGGACATTCATATGTAATTATCAAATGAAATGATGGCTTAAACCTACTTTCTAAAGAATGTCAATAAAAAGAAAATTACAAAAAAAAAAAACCCCAAAAAACAGCACCTTTCAAAAAATGTCAAGGTAAAAGACCCCGTCACCGATGACATGGCAGAAGGTTGTTTCATATTGCCTGAAGCATGCCCTGTCAACCTTCTGGGAAGGGATCTCCTCACAGCCCTCAATATTGCCATAATCCCAACGGATAATGGTATGAGAGCATCACATTTTCCACATGTGGAAGGAATAAATGTATTGCATGATTTCAATGTGCCCAGGTACTGCTACTCACTGCGTTTGGTTTCGGCCAGGCCACATTCAGAGACCTCAGACCTGCACACAAAAGCTATGCAGTATTTTGAGTCCAACTTCCCTACTATACATCAGGCCACAGATCAATAGCATTGCAACATATACAACAAAAATTTGAGTGGCCCAGACTCAAATTATGAAAAACATTCCTTGCAAATACATCCTCCAGACTGGTCATTAAAAATCTGTATTGGTCACCAAGCGGATATGTGGGAGTATGTGTTGTGTTGTCTGATGAGGATAGCAGGCATTTTAAACACTGGGAGGCTCCCCACATCTCATTGGTCAAACCAAAACACATGGAATGGAAGGATGTAGGTTGGTTTGTGACCACAGCAGAGGAATGTGGTCAGTCTTGGAAACAAACTTCCAACCCAAAGGTTCAATGTTCCTCAAAACTTGATACCTACTCACTGCCCTTGAACTGGGTGACCACAGAGCAAAAGAGGTCCACATTGATGTTCCCAGCTCACCTATTTGATCACTTTTTACATTAACACAAGAAGAGGAACATACACTCTCACAAATTCCAAATTCTCTGTGGTCAACAGGAAAGGCAGATGTAGGGTTAATAAAAAATGCAGAGTTGGTAAAAATAAATGTGAAATCACACTACAGACCATACAAAAGACAGTATCCTCTACGTCCTGAGGCCCAAGAGGGCATTAAACCAGTGATAGAAGAATTGAAAACAGCAGTTGTCATTATACCATGCCCAAATTCTCCATGTAACACACCTTTGGTTTCCTGTACAGAAAAGCTCCTCCATCTTCCGGTTGGAGGATAGTACAGGACCTCCAAGAGGTAAACAACGCAGTCATCCCAAGAGCTGCTTCTGTCCCTGACCCACATACTTTGTTAAATGACCTACAACCACACATGCATTTTTTTTTTTTTTTTTTTTTTTTTTACAGTGATAGACATCAGCTATGCTTTTTTCAGCATCCCAGTACATTCAGATCATCAGTTTTGGTTTGCATTCACATTTGAAAACAAAAGGTACACATTCACCAGGTTACCACAAGGTTACTGTGTTACCAACTATTTTTTCATAGGCAATGTCAGCAAATTTGGCACAGTTTATTCCTCCTAATGGGAGACAACCGCAAATGGTTGACTGTAGAGAGAGACACATGACGTCAGTCCTTCTCCAACCAAGTGGTACAAAAATGCATCCAATAGCTTTTTGTTCCCCAAGGTTAGACATGGCAGTGCCGCCATGTGTGCAGGTCGTCATAGCTGCCTCTATGGTGGTGCGGGCCTCAGCAGGGCTCATTCTTTTTCATCCCTTGACCTTAAAGGCCACACATGCAGTATCAGTTATCTTGTCACAAAATAAAATATCAGTTCTCTCACCATCCAAAGACCTTGCATGCATGACAGTGTTATTACCACAGCATCATCTAACCATTGAACGTTGCACGGTAATGAATCCAACAAGCTTTTTGCCAATTTCAACACAAGGTGAATTTCATGACTGTGTGGCAGAAATCGAGAGTGAAATATTGCCACGCCCTGATTTGCAGGACACACCTTTGGAGGACTCTGAATCTCACGTTGTTTGTTGATGGCTCCTCCAAACATAACTGTACTGGTTCAAACTTGTCCGGTTTGGCAGTGGTCACCCATGACACCATTTTATGGGCACAAAAACTCCCATTACATTATTCTGCACAAGCAGCTGAATCAGTTGCTCTAACTGAGCCGTGTAAATTAGGCCAGGGAAAAGCACTCGTAGTATACACTGACAGCCAATATACTTTTTCTACCATCCATCATTTTGTACAATAGTGAAAAAAAGAGGCATAATTACATCAACAGGAAAGCCAATACAACACAAAGATCTTATCCTAAAACTGTTACACAGTGTAAAACTTCTCTCCAAATTGGCCATATGCAAATGTGCAGTACACACCAATGGCACAGATCCAATCTCTAAGGGCAATCACTTTGCAGACAACACTGCAAAAGCAGCTGCACAAGGTCATACAGGAAACCACACCACAGCATCTCTTCTTTTAACATTGACAGAACAGCTATCACATGACATGCTCACTAATGCCCAGGAAACATCACCACAAGCTGAAATTTAGTGGTGGATAAAAAAGGGGGCAACATTTGAAAACACTTCAAAACGCTACAAATGATGCAATAACAAACCCATTTTGCCACGCAAATTATTCCACCAGACTGCTGTTCTGCTACATGGGCTTTTCCATGTAGCAGCAGGTGTTATGATTTCTATGTTGAGTAAATCTTTTACCACTTATGGGTTTAGCCAATTTGCTACTCAATTTTGTAAAAAATGTCTAATCTGTTCAAAAAACAATTCTCAGGGACACTTAAGACCTCAGAAGGGTACTTTTCCTGCATCAACTTATCCATTTCAAGACATCTGCATGGATTTCATTGAACTTAATAAATGTGAAGGGAAGAAATATTGCTTGGTGATTACATTGGTCAACACCAAATTTATTGTCTAAGTTTTTTTAGCTGATTTTGTAGTGATCTGCTCTGTATGCCTGTTGCCCTAATTTCCTCCACAGCTGCACACACACCTGCTCTCCTCATTAAGTCTGCCTATTTAAGCCGCGCTGCCCTTGGGTCTGCATGAAGACGTCAAGCTCCCTGGTCTGGCAAGACCTCTTCACCTTCTCGTCACCTCTGTGATCCGGAATTCCATCTCCACTGATCCTACCTCATCGGAGTTCCATCTCCTCTGATCCTTCCTGTCTCGCCATCCTCCTGAGAGTCCTAGCTCCCCAACAACTAGTAAGCCCTCATCATTTCCTCATCTCCACACTTCGCTCTACTCCCCTGTGCACAGGTGGAAACCCGCTGGCAGCGGACCTCCTCCTCCTTGCGGCGGATTGAGCTCAACCTGCACTTCACCAGCTCTCTGTACATCTCATCACCTTCTCACCTCCTCAGCAGCCAGAGCCGAAGACGCTGTCCCACTGGCAGGAGCCTCCGGGAACTCTCCTGAGCTACACACCAATTAGCCAACAGTAAGACTGAACATTCTCTGAGTCATTCCTCTAGATCTCAGTCTCTAATCCACCTGTCTTTGCTCTTCCCTAGGGTTGCCAGTCTGAACGGTGCTCTGCTCGCCTGGCTGCTATATTCCTGCACTCACACACACATTACACTTACACTGTGGGGGACCCATGCTGTAGAGTTCAGTAGTTTTCCTCTCAGACTGAGAGAGCATGGAGATCAAAGGGCTGGGGGGGGGGGGGGGGTGAGGGGAATTGTCTTGGGGGAGTGAATGGTGAATGCAGGACCTCAGGTAGTAGGGAGGTGTGAGTTTCAGGATGTAAAAGAGAGAGTCCCTGCTACAAATGTTTAATGATCAATGTTCTGATTTTGGAAGATGTGAGATTGAAATAAAGTTCGTCTGCTCGGAAAGTCGGTCTGGTTGTTTCATCTACACACTGGTGACCCTTGACGCAGAATGGAACACAACGTGAACACCCCGGAGACGACCCGGATGGGAAACCCAGCAATGCGTGCGCCGTTTTGGTCAAACTACCGGACTTTTGGCTGCACGACCCGAAGTCTTGCTTCCTCCACACCGAGGCCCAGTTCATGCTCCAGGGAATAACGGCAGATGACACCAGGTATTACTATGTGGTCGCAGTGCTGGACGCTCGCATGACTCAGCAAGTAGCGAGCCTGCTCCAACAGCCCCCAACCCACAGCAAATACGGGACTATCAAAGCTGCACTGACCCAGCGCTGCACGCTCTCGGATTGCGAGAGAGCGGAGAGACTCCTGACGCGCTCTGAGTTGGGAGACGGGTCGGCAGTCGAACGGATGGAGAAGATGTTGGCGTTGATGGGCACGGATGACGGGCATTTTCTATTTGCCCACCTTTTCCTCCGGAACCTCCCAACGGCGGCCAGAGCAGTCCTTGCCAACTCGCTGCTGCTGGCCTCACCACCAGAGCCCTCACAGTGAACGCAGCAGTGTCGGAACCCAGCGAGATGGCCAGCAGAAGCGAGGAGCCAGCGATGGTAGCGGCAGCGGGGGCCAGGAAGCGCCAGAAAGACACGCTCTGCTCCTACCACCGCCGTTTTGGAGAGGACGCACGCCGATGCTTGCCACCATGCCAATTCAAGCGTTCGGGAAACGCCAGAACCGGTAGTCGACAGCAGCTGCGACCGCCAGTGAAGAAAGCAAGCTGCTCTACGTGACAGACTCACGCTCGGGGAGGCGATTCCTCATGGACTCCGGCTCCCAAAAGAGCCTCATCCTGCCATCCTACGCCGACCGGCTAGTGGGAACTAGCGGCCCCGAGCTGACGGCCACAAATGGCTTAGACATTAAGACTTTTGGTGAGAGGACACTGACTGTATCACTGCATGGCCATACGTACCAGTGGACATTCGTCATAGCGGTATGCAGTTTTCCAATCTTAGGCGCTGATTTTTTGTGTGCACACGGACTACTAGTCGATGTTACTAACAGATGCCTGATTAATGCAATGTCTTTTGATTCTCTCCCCTGCACAGCTCAAGGAGCCGGGCCAAGAACACTAGCCAACGTCACAGCTCCAGGTGGTAAGTTCCACACACTGCTCACCCAGTTCCCAGCACTCATGGTCCCAACGTTTTTGACAGCCATCACTAAACACGGGGTGGAGCACTTTATTACCACCATCGGGCCACCCATTTTTGCATAACCTCGGTGCCTGGACACAGCTAAACTGGCCATAGCGCGCAAGGAGTTTGCCAACTTGGAAAGGCTGGACATCATCAGACGATCAAACAGCCCATGGGCATCCCCACTACATATGGTCCCTAAGGCCGAGGGATCGTGGCAACCTTGCGGAGATTTCGGCAGATTAAACAATGCCACAGCGCACGACCGCTACCCGATCCCCCATATTCAGGATTTTTCCGTTCACCTCGCCGGGGCATGTATTTTTTTCTAAGATAGACCTGGTCCGTGGTTACCACCAGGTCCCAGTGCGCGCGGAGGACATACCTAAAACGGCAGTAATAACCCCGTTTGGTCTGTTTGAGTTTTTACGCATGCCTTTCGGGTTAAAAGGTGCGGCACAGACATTCCAACGCATGATGGATGCGGTGTTGTGCGATCTGCCATTTGTGTTCGTCTATCTGGATGACATCCTGGTGGCCAGCACGTCCGAGGACGAACACGTAGCCCACCTCAGGACGGTTTTCCGGAGGTTGGAGGAGCACGGGTTAATAATCAACCCGGCGAAATGCCAGTTCGGAGTGATGGGGATCGATTTTTTGGGACACCGCATCTCACCGGAGGGAGCAATACCCTTGCCGGACAAGGTGCGCGCAGTGGCGAATTTTCCCCGGCCTCAGACGGTCAGGGCACTGCAGGAGTTTTTGGGGATGGTGAACTTCTACAATCGTTTCCTCCCCCGCGCAGCCCAGCTCATGCAGCCATTGTATGGCGCGCTTAAGAAACAGAAGCTGGCGGACAGAGTTGGCTGGACTCCTGAGCGGGAGCAAGCGTTTTCTGAAGTTAAAACAGTTCTGGCGAACGCTGCACTGCTGACGCACCCGGACCCGGTGGCTCAGATTGCGCTCACTACAGACGCATCAGACGTGGCCATAGGGGCAGTCGTGGAGCAGTGTATCGCCGGTTCTTGGCAGCCGCTCGCCTTTTTTAGCAGGTCTTTACGCGACAATGAGCGTAAATACAGCGCGTTCGACAGGGAGTTGCTGGCTCTCCACCTGGCCATACACCACTTCCAGTTCTGGCTGGAAGGGCGCACCTTCACTGCGTTCGTGGACCACAAGCTGCTAACGTACGTGATGGCCAAGGTTTCGGAACCATGGTCGGGCCGGCAGCAGAGACAGCTGGCCGCGATCTCGGAGTTTAAGACCAACATTCAGCATGTGGCCGGTAAACTCAACGTGGTGGCGGACTGCCTCTCGCACGCATTAGTGGCCCCAGTCTACGTAGGGATAGATTATACGGCCATGGCCATGGAGCAGATCCGCAATGCAGATGTGTGCGCGCTCCAGTCTGGACCAACAGGGTTAAGGCTGGAGAGCAGAGTTATGCAAGACGGGCCCCCCTCAATCTGTGACGTCGCCACAGGCCGCCCGCACCCGGTGGTACCATGTGCTTGGCGACGCCGAGTTTTTGAGTCGGTTCACTCCCTGGCACACCCAGGCGTACGCGCGTCAGTCAAAATGGTGGCAGCAAAGTTTGTCTGGCCGAGCCTGCACAAACAGGTGAAAGAGTGGGCTGCAGCCTGTGTAGCGTGCCAACGAGCCAAAGTGCACAGGCACACAAAGGCCCCCCTTGAGCCGTTCCATATCCCAGCTAAGAGATTTGACCACGTTCACGTGGACCTCATCGGCCCCCTCCCGCCATCGCAGGGGTTCACGTACCTCCTGACAGTGGTGGACCGCACCACGCGATGGCATAAAGCAGTCCCACTAGCTTCCACCGTGTCCGCGGACGTGGCACATGCCTTTTTAACAAATGGGTGGCACATTTTGGCACCCCTTCGGACACCACGTCCGATCGGGGCCAGCAGTTTGTTTCCAACCTCTGGTCCATGATGGCCCAGAGCCTGGGCATCTCAATTCATCGCATGACCACGTACAACCCACAGGCCAATGGGTTATGCGAGCATTTCCATAGGTCACTGAAGGCAGCGCTCAGGGCTTCGCTTACGGATGCAAATTGGGTGGACCGGTTGCTGTGGGTTCTATTAGGGTTGCGTTCCACACCAAAGGAGGATTTAGCGGCTTCCCCAGCAGAGCTGGTTTTTACGCAGCCCCTGCGGCTCCCCGGGGAGTTTTTACCAGATAACCCCGTGCCGAACACCCATCCGTCCCCGCGTTCGTAGCATAGCGCAGACGCACGGACACTCCCTGGCCTGGCCCACCACTGTTTTCCCCGCGTGTTTGTACCAAAATCCTTGAAGGATGCGGCGTTCGTGTTTGTCAGGCACGATGCCCACCGGACTCCATTGCGCCCACCCTACGATGGCCCATTCACAGTGCTGGAAACCGGGGACAAACATTTTGTGTTAGACCTGGGGGGTCGCCGGGAGAGAATCTGTATAGACAGGCTTAAGCCCGCCTTTGTTGTGGCAGACGAACAGCTGCAGTTGGCTCGAGTTCCTCGGCGAGGACGACCCCCACTGAGAGCTCCCCAGGTAAATGATTTATCACAGCAGTCACACAAGCATGAATGTTTCTCCCCCCCTCCATTGTCCCCCCACAGACGGACGCACCCCCAGGAACCCCCCCACCGGCACAGCAGCATCATGGAGCCGAGGACCCCCCGTTACAGCAGCTATGGGCAGAGACTGAAGCCGCGAGGATGGGAGAGTTAACACCCAGTCTGAGACTCTGGGGGGGCGGTGTGGGGGACCCATGATGTAGAGTTCAGTAGATTTCCTCTCAGACTGAGAGAGCATGGAGATCAAAGGGCTGGGGGGGTGAGGGGAATTGTCTTGGGGGAGTGAATGGTGAATGCAGGACCTCAGGTAGCAGGGAGGTGTGAGTTTCGGGATAAAAAAGAGAGAGTCCCTGCTACAAATGTTTAATGTTCAATGTTCTGATTTTGGAAGATGTGAGATTGAAATAAAGTTCGTCTGCTCGGAAAGTCGGTCTGGTTATTTCATCTCCACAACACTTCACAATAAAAGATAATTGAGTTTATTCTGGAGTCTGTGTCTGCCTTCTGGGTCATAAATCATGTCAGATTTAGAACAATTTTGATGTGCTGAATCCAAAAATCACATTGGTTTTGCTCAATCAGGTCAACTTTTTGAATTATGGCCACATGTTGTTTTATACATTTTTGTTTACATGTACGGGTATTTTTGCTTTATATGATGCAAAATTCTTTTTTATGTCCTGAAATTCTCTGAATTTTGAACAATGATGACGTAACATTCAATTTACATGTACTTACCTTTATATAAATGTAAGTACATGCGCAGTACTAAGTAAGTACGAAGTAAGTACAGGTTTTTACTTAGCACCTGATCGAGAGAAACGGATATCATTTTCGGATTCAGCAGTGCAAAATTGTCTTAAATCAGTTGAAAGAACACAGACAACTTACAAAAAAGTATTTTTGTAATCCTGTGTTATTGATACATTTACTAAATGGACAGAAGCCTTCTCTTGCACTCATCCAAATGTTGTTACGGTAGCAAAGAAAACTCTTAGCTGAAGTAGTACCAAGATTAGGAATACCTGAAAAGATTTACTCAGATAATGGAACACATTTTGTAAATCAGGTTATATTACACTTAGATACAGCACTTAACATTAACTTGAAAAACCACTCAGCTTACCATCCACAATCTGCAGGATTGGTGGAATGCATAAATAGGACCATAAAAGAAAGGCTTAGAAAAACAATGGCAGAAACAGGACAAAATTGGATATATTGTCTACCCCTAGTCTTTTTTTACATGAGGGTAATGCCTTCAAAAGGGGGGCTGTCTCCATTTGAAATAATGTATGGCAAGCCTTACCTACTCTCACCATTAAAGCCATTTAATTCAGGGGATGAAGAAGTGTGTTTAGCTGATTACATGCAAAGAATGTTGACTGACAGAGATGTTGTACATGCTGCTCTTCCCAGGAAGGAACACGGAGATGCGCCCATCATAGCCAAACCAGGGGATCTGGTCCTCATCAAAGCCATCAAAAAGAAAAACTGGGCCGACGCTCCCTGGCAAGGACCACACAAGGTCATCCTAGCAAGGTCATCCTAGCGACATCAACAGCCATGAAAGTCAAAGGATGTGTTTCTTGGGTGCATCTGACACATTGCAAACCTTACCCTGTCCAAAACCCTCAGCAAGTTACCATTTAACAACTTAACTATTTAACTGTTTAAGTGTTTCTCTAATTCAATTCAATTCAACTTCAATTCAACTTTATTTATATAGCGCCATTTCACAACAGTCATCTCATAGCACTCTATATAAGCATAGCACTCTAACTGATGGTCTGCCCAGTAACGGCTTGAATAGTGATAAACAACTGTTGTTTATCATGGACAGACAAAATGCAAGAGAGAGAAGGCTGGTAGCAGAAAGATGTGAATGGTACACCTGTTTTTTCCTCATCCTCATCTTTGTGGTAGCATTTTTGATTTGGTTACTCTTAGGAGCATCATTACCTATTTATCGCAGGGTTAGGTATGTTACTCATACGCATCACGACTGGCTAGAGGGACCAGGCTACGATGACCATGTTTATGCTGGTAATGTGTGGTGGAAGTATGCTAACTAGACAGCCAAAACAGCTAATCGTTCAAATTGTTATGTGTGTTCTTTGCTCCCACTCTCAGCTGGTCATATATCTGTTACTCCTAAACCAATGGAACTGTCAGAAGCTGGTTGTTTCTTGCACAAGGCTATGTATGGAAATAGTACAGCAAGCATTAACTTGAACCACACCTGCCACATTGTCTATGACTCCACTGACTGGAGACACGATCACATCCCTTACTCGGTGAAGGCAAGATTAACCTTGCTGGGAAATTTTTTCCTTTTGTCTAAAAGGGTGTAGAAACATCTATTTGGGCAGTTTATCCTTTTCCAGGAGTGCAACGGTACATAGTACATCTCGCCCCTGTACTGCTACCTGCTGGACCGGAGTAGTGGGCAAAAGCTGTCCTGAAGATCCTTATTGTCAGTCATTGTATTGGTGATGTCACCCTGTAGGAGCTCTGCATCGCTGTGATTTGTGATTCTGACAAGTACAGCGTGTGTATGGTGACAGGGGGTTGGTGGCTGTGTGGCCATCATGCCTACTCACACCTGCCCATGAACTGGGGAAGGGTGTGTGCCCCCGTGGTGGTTACTGACCATACCATCATACTGTTGGCAGGACAGGTGGGCAGGGTAAAGAGAGATGTCTCTTTTTCACCACATGATCCCATCTGAGGCACAGATGTGCCGAAAGAATTCAAGTTAGAAACTACTGGGCAGAAGGTACTCTATTCCTTGTTTCCTTGGGTGGGAGGGCTAAGAACACCTTGTGGATTGAAACAACTAGTTATAGATTACAATCATTTGTGAATTTTTCTTTGTCTGTTTTTTCTGATATAAATGAGGAGTTAACAGCTCTTAGACTTATGTTGACCCAGAATAGAATGGTTCTTGATCAAATAACTGCCGCCCGAGAGGTGTATTCTCTTCATGGAGAAATCTCATCATGAGCCTGCTAATGATTTTTGTGGTCTTTTCTTGTGTCATTCCCTGCATATGTAATATGATGATGAGACTTGCACATGTTAATTTAGTGATGAACTATGGAGCAGTTGCCAAGGATGATGGAGATGACGAACAGTGTGAGCTCAAGGTGTCTCTCCATTACTCAAGTACAGAGTAAAAGTATGATTGACATGCAGAAAATTGAAAGGAGTTGCATGATCATGATGTGAAGTTGAAATGTACTACCTTAAATACATTTATGAAGTTTGAAACATTATTTTTACTTGTTATTTTTGAGTTAAAACAGAAAGTTAGATCCTATGAAAGGCTCTGGCGTGCAAATAAGACAGAAGAATCTTGCTCAGCCTGGAATGCTAGCCTTACCACCTATAAGAAATCTCTCCGTAGTGCTAGGTGACAGTACTATTCATCCTTGATAGAAGAAAATCAAAACAACCACAGATTTCTCTTTAACACTGAGGCTCAGCTAACCAAGAACCAAAATGCTATAGATCCCTACATCCCTCCAACTCTTAGTGCTGACAACTTTTTGAATTTTTTAATGATAAAATTGTCAGTATTAGGAATAATATTCCAAAAAATAGCCCCCCCCCCCCGCCAAAATACCAAGCCTCTACCTAACACTGCTGTGCCCACAGGCTCAGAACTCCACTTTTCTAAATTTTCTCGTATTAATCATTCTGATCTAGCCCTAACAGTGTCAGCCTCTAAACAACTACCTGTCTTTTAGATACAATCCTCGCTAGACTCCTGAAGGAATCACTATCTCTGATTAGTCCATCTCTTTTGAACATAACTAATATGTCCCTATTGACAGGACATGTACCACAGTCATTTAAAGTGGCAGTAATTAAACCTCTACTCAAAAAAAACTTTGCTTAATTCTGGGATTTTGGCCAATTATAGACCAATATCTAACCTCCCCTACTTTTCCAAGATCCTCGAAAAAGTAGTTGCCAATCAACTATGCACCTTTTTAGAAAAAAATTCTATATTTGAGAAATTTCAGTCAGGTTTTAGGAAACATCACAGCACAGAGACAGCCTTAGTGAAAGTTACTGATGACATCCTTATGGCATTTGACAAAGGACTTGTCTCCGTCCTGGTCTTATTGGACCTCAGCGCTGCCTTTGATACCACTGACCACCATATTCTGCTAGAAAGACTTGAACAGCAAATTGGTTTGAATGGAACAACACTAAGATGGTTCCAGTCTTATCTATCAGACTGTTCCAAGTTTGTTCATGTCCATAACAAGTCCTCTACTCAGACCACGGTTAGCTATGGAGTTCCACAGGGATCAGTACTTGGACCAGTATTGTTTACATTATACATGGTGCCTTTGGGAGACATTACGAGGAAGCATTCTATTCATTTTCATTGTTATACTGACAACACTTAATAATATTTTTATCCATCAATCCAGATGATCCCAGCCAGTTGGGTTTACTCCAGGAGCGTCATAAGGATATCAAAACCTGGATGAACTACAACTTTCTATTGCTGAATACAGATAAAACTGAAGTCATTGTTCTTGGCCCTAAATATGCTAGAAGTACTCTTTCTAGCAAGATAACAACACTAGATGGCATTGCACTGGATTCTACGTTTTCTGTTAGGAATCTTGGAGTTGTCTTTGACCAAGATGTCTCTTTCAACTCTCATACTATACAGCAAACCATTAAGACTGCCTTCTTCCATCCGCGTAATATTTCTAAAATTAGGTCCTTCCTGTCTCATAAAGATGCAGAGAAACTTGTCCAAGCCTTTATCACCTCTAGACTTGACTATTGTAACTCACTTTTATCAGGTTGCCCAAATAAGTCCATAAAGCTTCTCCAACTCATTTAGAATGCAGCTGCACGTATCCTTATGAGAACAGGGAGAAGAGATCACATTACTCCAGTCTTAGCTTTTTTACATTGGCTCCCAATAAAATATAGAATTGAATCAAGATATTGCTCTTAACCTATAAAGCCTTTAATAGTATGGCTCCTTCTTACCTGCAAGAACTCATAGTTCCCTATCATCCAACCAGGGCTCTGCACTCCCAAAAATCCAAACTACTAGTGGTCCTCAAGGTATCTAGAAGTAGACTGGGAGGTAGAGCTTTCAGCTATCAAGCTCCGTTCCTGTGGAACCATCTTACTAGTTCAGTTCGGGAGGCAGACACTCTCTCTTTATTCAAGAGCAAGCTGAAATCTTTTCTCTTTGATAAGGCCTTTAGTTAGAAATGTTACCCCTGCCAGGTCTTTGCTTGCATGCGCAGTCTGGCCAGGCTTGGTACTGGACTGTTTGGCTTTGAATGATGTATTTGTATGTTTGTTTTGAATGTAGCTACTCAACCCAGCCAGTCGAGACGGATGGCCGTCCTCTATGAGCTATGGTTCTGCTCGAGGCTTCTGCCCATTGAAGGGAAAGTTTTCCTCGCCTGTGTCGCTTCAGTGTTTGCTCTTAGGGGTCTCTGCTGGGTTCTATAAACTGAGAGTGTGGCCTAAACTCACTCTTTTCTGTAAAGTGCCTTGAGACGATCTGTGTTGTGATTTGGCGCTATATAAATAAAATTGAATTGAATGCTACTCATTTCTGTTTTTATATTTTGTTATTATTTTTGTTTTGTTTTCATCCTTTATGCTTTGTTTTAATACAAGCTGCAATAACGCATATAGCAATGACACATATATCTTTATTATATCCTTATTATCATATCCTAACCTTATCATTCTGATTTTAATGTTTTTGTCATTAATTACTTTTATCAGTAATTAATAAGTTTTACTGTTCCATTTATCCTCCTCAAGGACTAAAGTGTCAGGCGGAACCCAGGGCAGCAGGGTCGATGGCGGACTTTCCCCGTCACTAGCTAGTTAGCGTCTGTTGCACATCAATGCACTGGCGCTTAGCATAGCTGCCAGATGGGGTTTTAGATGCCATAACGTATCATTTTTCACTTATGATGCATTGCATGGCATCGGGGGGGGGGGGTGATGGAATAATTTTGTATTCTTTATCTTTGGTACCTCAGAGTCTGGGTGAAATGTGTACAAGTTCGACCAGCTGGGCATTTATCTGGTTGTTCTCATGCGAACGCTCTGTGCTGTTATGATTATGTCTGAGAAGGGAGACAGTTTAGAAGAACCAGCCTGAACCAGATATTCTCTCATGGACAGTTCTGAGATAAAAGGATGCTTAAAGACTGAAAGTTGTGTATGTGATTCAAATGCCGGAGGCGAATCTGAGTGTATCACTTATTGTTTTCCACTGATCAGCACAAATTAAATTTGCTGAAACTTCAATCCTGCCTGATTCTTTGACTGAAGAGAATTTTTCCAGCGATTATACATCAACTAAAAGCATATTATAAACGCATTTAAAGTTACAGCTGTCCTCACTACCAACTTTTGGGGCTGTGAATATTCTGTCCAATCTTTTTTAAATTAAAATTATTAAATTAAATTAAATCACCCTTTATTGTCATTCAACCATACAACCAATCATGTACAGTAGAACGAAATTGTGTTTTTCCTATCTACAGTGTTAATCACACACACCCCATATGTAGAATCACAGGGCCGCTGCCATGCAAGGCGCCGCCACAGATTTCCCTCCTCCATTCCATTATTGCTGAGCACCAAGCTGGATGGCAGGAAGTTCCGCTTTTTATATGGTCTTCGGCATGACCCAGCCAGGATTTGAACCCCTGCCTCCCGGGTGTGGGGCGGATGTTCTACCAACTGAGCCACCACTCCGGTGACCACACTGGTGACCCTTGACGAATTATGGAACATGAGGCAAGAACCCCAGAATCGGCCCAGACGGGAAGCCCCAGCAACGCGGCAAGCATCCCAGAGGCGGCCTGGATGGAAAGCCCCAGCAACATGTGCGCTGTTTCCGTCAAACTACCGGACTTTTGGCTGCATGACCTGCGGTCTTGGTTCCACCACACTGAGGCTCAGTTCGCCCTCCGAGGAATAACAGCAGACGACACCAGATATTACTATGTGGTCGCAGCGCTGGACGCTCGCACGTCTCAGCAAGAAGCGAGCCTGCTCCAACAGCCTCCAGCCCATGACAAATACGGGGCTCTCAATGCCGCGCTGACCCGGCGCTACACGCTCTCGGACTGTGAGAGAGCAGAGAGGCTCCTGAGGCGCTCCGAGTTAGGAGATGGGTCGGCGGTCGAACTGATGAAGAAGATGGTGGCGTTGATGGGCATGGATGATGGGCATTTTCTGTTTGCCCACCTTTTCCTCCAGAACCTCCCAACAGAGGCAAGAGCGGTCCTTGCCAGTTCACCGTTGCTGGCCGCGCGTGACTACCGGGCGCTAGCCCAGGAGGCAGATCGGATCATCCTCACCACCAGAGCCCTCACAGTGAACGCGGCGGCGTCGGAACCCAGCGAGACGACCAGCGGAGGCGAGGAGCTGGCGACGGTAGCGGCAGTGGGGGCCAGGAAGCGCCAGAGAGACACGCTCTGCTTCTACCACCGCCGCTTTGGAGAGAACGCATGCAGATGTGTGCCACCGTGCCAATTCAATTGTTCGGGAAACGCCAAGGCCGGCAGTCAGTAGCAGCTGCGACCGCCGGTGAAGAGAAGTGCTTTTCTGTGTATGACTGAAGTGAGAGTGAATAAAGTCGTCTGCTGCACAAGTCTGGCTCTGTTATTTGCACTCTCCACACTGGTTTTTTCTCCCTTAATAAACTTCATCAGTGTTTTATGTAGCACTGTGATTATTCTAATGTCACTTTTTTGTGTGTGCAACTTTTTTGTTAGTTTTACAGATTTTCTTGTAAATCAAACTTTTTTTTTCTTGCAAATTTGCCTACTTTTTGTATAAAAATGCAGTATTTCTCCCATGTTGTTTTCCACCTAAATTCACAGTTTCTCAAAAATGAAGCATTTTTCTCAAATTTGCATTTTCTGTCATGGATTTCTTCTTGTGAATTTATACTATTTTCTCCTACATTTGCATGCTTTTTTTCTGGTAAATTTGGTAAAGGTAAATTTGTTATTTACCTTTTTTTTTGGGGGGGGGGGAATAACTGAATCCTAAATTTGAAAACTGAATGTTATTGTAAAAAGTTAAATGTCTACATAATGAATCCAGAGTAAGTTTTTAATACCAGGATGATTTAGTCACAAGTCTACTCACAGATTTGCTATTATTTCATGAATTTTGTTTTCTCTGTTAGTACTGTTCGTTTTGTCTGGTGAGAACACGGTAATTGCACTCAAGTACGTACCAAAACAACCGTACCGAGATCACCTGAAAGAGGTGGTCTCGGTTCGAATTAGATGGCAAACTTTGGTGTGGTCCTGCAGGTGAGAAAGCGACTGCACTAAAACGGGACCAGCGACAAATGGTAAAACATTTTATGTCACTGTACATACCTGATAGATCTTTGAAAATATCTGTGGCTGAGCACATCACGGTTCTGGAGGATTAATGAACGTTAACATGTTATTTCTCATCTGTAGCAGCGCTTCATTTTCACGATTACGATTTGCCAAAAGTGGTATATGCATGTATGTAATAAACAATAACCAGGGCAATGAAAACCCCATTAGATTACGTTAGGGTTTGTATTATTTTCTCCCAGAAATGCATAAAGACACTGTAGTCATCCTACTTCCTGTATTTACCTCTCCTGTTGTCGCGGCAAAAAAATCTGACCAGTAAGAACAGAGAACATTCTGACATAAGTCTTGCAGGATTTAATGTGATGCAGTTTGGTCTGCCTCAATTTTTGCCAGTGTGGAAGGGGACTGAACCGAGGAGAAAATGATACAAAGTAACAGACTTGTCAACTGATTCGGACCAAATTAAATGAATTTAGGTGTGAAAGCACCCTCAGTTTGTAGTTGAGGTGGATGCTTTGGACAGTGGGGTGAGGGCAGTTCTTTCACAACATTCTGCTAAGGACAACAAACTGCACCCTTGTGCGTTTTTCTCTCGGTGCTTGAGCCTTGCCAAGAGAAACTACAGCATAGGGGATTGAGAGTTGCTTGCGGTAAAGTTAGTGTTAGACAAGTGGAGACACTGGCTGGAGGGCACCATACAACCATTCATCATTTGGACAGATCACAAGAATTTAGAATATCTTCAGTCTGCCAAGAGGTTGATTGCACGCCAGGCTTGGTGGGCGCTATTTTTTGAGCAGTTTAAAATTACGATCACGTACAAGCCAGGATCCCGTAATATCAAGCCTAACGCCTTGTCACGCCAGTTCTACTCAGACTCAGAG
The DNA here is from genome assembly GCA_020510985.1 of Pholidichthys leucotaenia. Lineage (NCBI taxonomy): Eukaryota > Metazoa > Chordata > Actinopteri > Cichliformes > Pholidichthyidae > Pholidichthys > Pholidichthys leucotaenia. The sequence goes on from CM035838.1 coordinate 82,252,339, forward strand.
CCCACACTGGACAAAACCATAGTTCCGGCAGCTTGTGTGGTGGGTACCCTTGTGTGGGTGAATGAGCAAAAGGTCAAACAAGCACAAGCCTCTGAGCTGGACCATGGTGGCAGGCCTGATGGCCGCCTGTATGTCCTGTCCAACTCAGAGGGGAGGTGATTCATTGGGGCATACCTTCAAATTTGCTTGTGATCCAGGGGGCGCCAGGACTGTCGAGCTCATTCAGCGAGCCTTCTGGTGGCCAACGTTAAGATGTTAGAAAATATGTCAAGTCTTGTCATGTTTGTGCATCTAACAAATCCACATCCTCTCCCCCAGCAGGTATACTCCATCCTCTCCCGATCCCCAGCCATCTCTGGTCCCATATCACCATGGATTGTGTCACTGGTTTGTCTCCCTCTGACGGTAACAACACCATTCTTACTATTGTTGATCGGTTCTCTAAAGCTGCACCTTTTGTCCCTCTGCCCAAGCTTGCTTCTGCTGCAGAGACTGCTGACCTGCTGACACTTCATGTTGTCTGCCTTCATGGGATCCCAGTGGACATTGTGTCAGATAGGGGACCACAGTTCGCCTCGCAGGTGTGGTGGGTTTTTTGTAAATCACTGGGTACGTTGTGGTACTGGGATACCACAAGGGGTTAACCAGCATAGACGTGATGACACAGCCATACGGTGACATCATCACGCCGACCCGTCTTAAGGGGAGAGTCGGCCATCTCACGGCCTCTTTCCCAGCTGACTCAGTACACAGCAGTAGACCTGTATTGCATGTAGGAGAGGGAACCCGTGTCTATCTGGAACCCTGGGACACAACAACCCGGCACAGATTCTGACAACGACGATAGCGACATATCGCCACAACCAGACTTCCCAGGAGAAGGGGAGAACAAGCTGGACTCACCTCCGATCCTTGCCAGGCATGAGCTTCAGACAGCCGCCACGGAGCTGCAGGAGAGGGAGTTCATGGAGAAAGGGGACCCCAGTGACCGAAGACGGACCGGCACGTGTCTCGTTACCGACAACAGTGACACATCACCCTGACCTCAACCAGCACGAGGGGCCTCATGCACAAAGGGTACTTAAGCACAAAAACATGGCATACATCCTTTTCCACAGAAAATTTCAGATGCATCAAGAATGAAATGACCGTGGAAATATGCGCAGCCCCACACCAACTTCATGGCTGGTGTTCATATGTTTCTACTGTTATTGGTCCGTTGGCCACACTTAGAGGTGATGTTGGGAGACTGATAATGATGTAAAAATTATTGTACACACCAGAGACACATGATGAACAAACATCCAAGTGTGCGCAAATAGATGAGTGGATGTAAAAGCAAGTGCAATGAAGTGCAGAAAATGTCTCTAACAACAATGGCGTTAGCATTATTAGAGGATATTGCAAATTGGGCAGTAAGAAGAGAGAGTATTTAGAGACAGCAGATTTTCTGGCTCAGGATGATGACTGGCTTGTCAGCCAGTTTAGGTTTCCACGGGCAGTCCTTGTGGAACTGTGCTCAGAGCTACGCCCGCTCTTGGAGCGCGACACAGCGAGAAGCTGTACGCTGCCAGTCCCACTGCAGGTGCTAACAACTCTGGGGTTCCTGGAAACAGGGGTATGCTAGATTATGGGATAGCATTATCCGGCTGTCACCCAGGTACATCATATTCCCATACAATGCAGCTGAACAGGCCAACATCAAAGCGCAATTTGCAGCGAGAGCAGATTTTCCTAATGATTCTAATGAACAGCATTGTTGGGAACAAACTACAGGCTGGCACTGTGCTGACGGATGGCTTCTTGGTGAGTAAATTCACGTAACTGTCCCAATAATAACCCACCTCATGCGCAACACACCTGTGCGCCCCCGAATATCACCCTGTCTTCAAGGCTTCATTACAAGTCAGTGGGTCAAGTAAGTGGCTTTCTTTTTTTGCTGCTTAAACTACAGTTTCACAGCATTCTACCAAGCCCCCAACTGCCTCTGTGTGTACAGTAGTTACAGTATGTCAGTAAACACGTGTAAAGTTTGAAAGGCAACAGTCTCACCCTTTCCCCGGTGCACTTAATTCATTTACAACAGTAGTGTGTGTAATTTATGTAAGTTGTATATAACTGTAAAGGATGAGATTTGCATTTTGGACATAAAATATGTACTTGTCGAGTCTAAAATGATCTGCTTTCAACTGGCAGGTGATCGTGGCTATCCACTAAATAGGTCCATATTGTCGTCTTTTCATGACTGTTTTCCTTTAATTCAACCAGCTGATCCACCCAGCTGGTCACAAATCACAGTGATCAGCGGACGCTTCTGAGGACAACTGCAGACATCAGTCAAAACATGTCAAGGTTAAATAAACATCTCCTTCTCATCCTTGTCTGAATAAAGGAAAACAATAAACAAATCTTATAGGGCTGTGAGCAGGCTACTGAATTACCAGTATCCAACGCTAATGCCAGAGGACAGCATGCCAAACAAAACGTTTTTAAGCGCCTCTGCCTCATTCAGGAGCACCTCCAACTCACAGTCTATGAAATTCCATTAAATCCATTATTTTTGATCGTGGATACAGGAGAATCAAACGTGCAGCACTTGTATATATCTCTTTGCATCTAACTGCATATTCAAATGGAGGCATGTCAAGGGAGGAGTCCGGTATTTCCGCACGTGCATTCAATTTCAAGTAGATTGGGATGTACAAAGGAAATGCGCTTGGATTCCTGCGTATGCACTGTTTCATACATCTGGATTTTTTTTTGCTTACAGCATTTTCTTGATTTAAACGTACGTCATTTTTCAATAGGAAGTCCACGCAAGTCTTTGTACATGACGCCCCAGGTGAAAGAGAGAAGGAACCAGACTACTTGGGGATCCACGCACAGCACCAGCCTGCAAGAGCCACTGCCGAGCCGCTGGATGAAGAGTCCGCGATCACACAAAAAGCAGTAGAGTGACCGGACATCTTCTGAATCCATGATTGACACCGACCCCCAGAAGCCGCCGCTGAGCTGCAGGATGAAGAGTCCGCACCTGAGCAGAATGCAGAATGCAATAGAACCACCGGACGTTTTCCGAATCCATGACCGGCATCAGCCTCCAGGAGCTGCCGCTGAGATGCACAATGAAGAGTCCATGACCCAACAGGATGTAGCAGAACCACCACGGCCTTGTGGACGTGCTGCAGCAGATGTGAGAGTTATAACATCACAACCACGATGCCAAACAGAGCGCCGCTCACAGTGATGAACTGGGGTCGGGTCCGCAGAACCAAGTGACCAGGCTCACAGTCAGCCTTAACATCGTCACCACCACTGACACATATGAAGATCGTGGCACAGCAGAGACCAGCGGTCGTTCAGATGGCGGATGGATCAAGATGGCAGGCCAGCCGTCTGCCGAGGGTGAGAGCGGCTGCCGCGGATCAAGATGCAGCGTTGGAGCCGACCTAGCTGGTATGGGATCCTGGCTGAGACATTGTTGAGAGGGATGGCGCTCAGGCCTGCTGCAGCTGGCCCTGGCAGCTGGCGCCTCCAGGGGCGGGCCCACCACAAGCTCACCTCAGGGACCTCCGACTGAACTGCCCTCCTCAGAAGAAAAAGAAAAGAGGATTGTTTAGCTAGGGGCGCGGCTGGCAACTGAGAGTGGCAGAATAACTCACTCAGCCACACTGGGCTATGCGGTGGTCTACCCGCTAGCCCTAGCTAGTTCCATGTTCCATTATGTACCAAATTGGGGAGGGTTGATTTGAATTATGCATGCTGTTCTGTTTTTCTAAGGGGAGAGTGAATGTGATATTGGGATACTACAAGGGGTTAACCATCATTGGTGTGATGACGCATCCGTATGGTGACATCATCATGCCAAACCGTCTTAAGGGGAGAGTCAATCATCTCACAGCTTCTTTCCCAGCTGGCTCAGTGCACAGCAGTAGACCTGTACTGCATGTTCTATAGCTTGTGTAATAAAGTTTGTGTTCCAAGTCAACACCGCTCTCTGTGAGTCTCTCCAGTTTACAGACATAAACATACGTCTGTCAGCCTCACATCGGGATACCATCCAGAGAGTAACAGGCAGTGTGAGTGTGCCAATCAGTTGCTGGAAGCAACTTCACGGTGCGTAACATCTCGCAACCCCACCACCTGGACCTCTCAGCTGGCGTGGGTTGAGTACGCCCACAATACTGCCATCTTTTTTGCCACGGGGTTCACACCATTTGAGGTCTCCTTGGGATACATGCCACCCCTCCTCCCGATGCTTAAACGGGAGGTAGAGTTCCCTCTGTTCAACACCAGATGTGCCGATGTCGATGTATCTGCAGGGAGACGCAGGCTGCCCTGGTGAGGTCCTCTGCCCTTTACGCCATGTTTGCCATCCAGAGGAGGTCAGCAGCATCAGATTATGTTGTCATTCAGCAAGTTTGGCTATCAACTAGGAATGTCTTTGAAAATGGGAGTCTAGAAAACTCTCCCCTCATTTCATTGGTCCCTTCCCCATTGTACAAAAGGTCAATGAAGTTTTGTTTCGCCTGAAGCTCCCAAACACTCTGAAGGTCCATCCCGTTTTTCATACATCAGAACTCAAACCAGTATCTTCCAGCCCTCTCTGCCCCCCTGCTAAACCCCCACCTCCCCCTAGGGTGATCAATGGCCACACCACTTACACGGTCAGCCGTATCCTTGATCTTTGTCGTTGTGGCCGAGGATTCCAATACCTGATCAGTTGGGAAGGATATGGTCCTGAAGAGCGGTCGTGGATTCCACGTTCCCACATTTTTGACCACAGGATGGTTCGAGCCTTCCACCGGGCCCTTCCTGAGAAACTTAAGGGACGCAAGCAGGCGCCCCCTGAGAAGGGAGCACTGTGATGTCCGGCGAGCAAGTCCTCTGGTGGTTCCCAGGTGAGCTGCTGCTAACCATCTCTTTTCTCTTTTGTAGACTGGGGTGGTTCTAATTGGTGACAGCTGGCCTAATTGTCTCCACCTGCTCCTGTTTGTTTGAGGAGCTTAAGTAGGAGCGGTGGAGAGCAGACCAACGTGGGACCTGGTGTGCTCGGGTAAAGCTGCCAATTATCATGCTCCTAGAAACCTTGTCTGGATATTTTGGTATTTTGTCTCGACCTGAACTTTTGCTCAACTCCAGGTTAAGCTGCCTGCCTTGCCTGTCTGTGGGTCACCCCGGTTCTGCACGCTCACCTGCCTGCACCACCACCTCACCAACCTGGGCTCCTCTCTCCTCCACTCTCGCCACCCCTCAACCTCCACGGTTGGACTCTGTAAGTTTGGAAATTTCGCTTGGATTCATTCTTCTGGACAGCACCTTCTTGTCTCTGGAGTTCAGTCACAGTGTCTAGTGGTACGGGTGTCTTCAGCCTGAGGCTCCCGGATGCACCTCCTGCTCCCTTCTCACCTCCCGGAAGTGGTCTGTTTGTTCCCTCACCTGCCAGGTGCTATTCAATCACAGTATGTTATTCTCCTCCCTGCCAAATTGCTCCTTGTCTCCTACTTTACACAAATGTATTCACACTTGCTGCTACTGACTTTCATTCCTCTTCTCTCCAGTGCATACCTCCACTTCTCCAGGTTCTCTTCCACCTGCTCCCTACTCTCACTACAGATTACAATATCATATGCAAACATCATGGTCCATGCAGAATCCTGCCTGACCTCGTCTGTCAACCTGTCCATGACCATGGCAAACAAGAAGTGACTCAGAGCTGATCCCTGATGTAATCCCACCCTCACCTTGAATCCATATGTCACTCCTACAGCACATTTCACCATGGTCTCACTGTCCTCATACATGTCCTGTACTACCCTCACATGCTTCTCTGCCACTCGTAACTTCCTCATACAATACCACACTTCCTCTCTTGGCATCCTATCATATACTTTCTCTAGATCCACAAAGACATAGTGCAACTCCTTCTGACTTTCTCTATACTTCCCCATCAACACTCTTCAAGCAAATAGTGCAGTTGTAGTCCACTTTCTTGGCATGAAACTACTGCTACTCACTGATTGTCATGTGTATTCTTCACCTGGCTTCAACAACTCTTTCTCATATCTTCATAGTGTAGCTGACCAACTTTATGCCTCTGTAGTTATTATAACTCTGAGCATCACTCTCGTTGTTGAAAAGGTACCACTACACTTCTCCAAGGAGTGGAGTGGAGGAGTGGAGTGTCATTTGTTCCAAATGCCTTTCCACTCTTCATCCTCTTCATAGCTGCCCTCACTTCTGTCTTGCTAATCCTGGTTCACTTTCTTTCCTTCATCCCTCTCTCTCTCTCTCTCTCTCTCTCTCTCTCTCTCTCTCTCTCTCCTCACTTGTTGGTATATGTGATAGACACATAAATTAAATAACTTACACAGTGCAGCTGTTACAAATAGCAGATGCCCGGGAAGAAGACAGATGACTGACATGGATAAACACAAGTTTTCAGAAACATGTATTTGTTCATAAATCCAAGAGGTGAATTTCTGTTGACAGGGAGGCACAAAAGGTCTTAAGCAGATATATGTTTTGCTGAAAGTTTACCTATTGCTGAGTTGCAGTCACAGCACTCTCTTGGTATCAACTTATCGTTATGCCGAGCCTCATAACCACAGCAGCTCAAGCAACGGCCATCACCATATGGCAAATGTGATGCATGGCACTCAGTACAGTTCCACATACTGAGACCTCGGCAGTTCAAGCATGATGGGTGGCACGCTTTGCATTTTGAGTCCTGGAGCAACAAATGAGAATGAACTGAGTGCCACGGTTTATACAATGTCAAATTGAAGCAACTTTTACATGCACACCAATAAATCTGTTATAATCAGATTTCTAGAATTATCTGATTATTCAAGTAGTCATGTAAGCAGAATAATCAGATGAAGGCCATTATCATGTTATGAGAAATCACAAACACACATAGGCTGTTGTCCAATAATACGTTTACTGAGTGTATTAAACATGTCAAATCTGATTACATCATCTGATTATGCACTGTTATCGGATTATTGTGGCTGAAGGAGTACCTTTAACAAAATATACCACAAACCACTCTCACCTTTGAAGTACGGTGGAAACCTATGAAACACTGTGAAACACAGATGGTGCCCTTTTGTGTGAAGCCTTCATAACAGGACAGACAGGAGATGGCGCCCTCACCTACAAAGAGAGGCACACAACGAGAAAAAAATGATTGAACGACAAGTTAAAGGATTAACCAGGTTCTCTGAAACATGAGTGAGGTATCTCACTATGGGACACATTCCCCCGCGGTGTCCCCAGAAGACTTATAACACTACGCCAGTCTTGACTGGCAAGAAGTGTGACCTCTGCTCTTCAGAGGTGGAGCCACCTCCTCCTATAACAGCCTGACCATGACGCATGCCCCTGTCTTTAAACTCACCTCTTCCTCATTCCAGGAAAGGAGAGGGGTCTGGTGAGATACCTCACTCACGTTTCAGAGAACCTGGTTAATCCTTTAACCTGTTGTTCTCTTTCAACATTCGTTTCGGTATCTCACTATGGGATGTCGTAGCACCCATCTTGCCAGACCAGCTTACTCTCAGACCACGTAATATTACAACATGTTAGATGTTGATCCTACACTCAAAGCACTGTGTGACAGCAACGGTGTGGTAACATCCAGCCAGTAAAATGTTGTGAAGGTGTGCGGAGACGCCCAGCTGCCTGCACAAACCTCTTCCACAGTGACACCATGAAAGAGTGCCCACGAAGCGATCATGCCGCGTGTAGAATGAGCATGCAAATCTGGCGGGGGCTGAAGGCCTCTGCACTCATATGCTTTGACGATCGCCTCCACGATCCAGTGCGGTAGACGCTGCTTCATGATGGGTTTTCCCAAACTGGATGTGGCCCACGACACAAACAGCTGATCAGATTTCCTAAACCCAGCTGTCCTGGCCACGTGTGCACCGGAAATGGGAGGATGACAGAAGGCTGAAAACTCAATCGGGTGGTAGGAAACAGCAGGATTGAAAATTTTTAGCACAAAGGCGGGGTTAGGTTTGAGTACAACCTTAGAATCCGGGTTAACCGACAATGCTTGGATGTCACTCACACGCTTAGCTGATGCTAGCACTAACAGTAGCACAGTTTTCAAGGAGAGCATTTTGACATCCACCTGATGAAGAGGCTCAAAAGGCGGGCGTGATAAACAATCCAGCACGACAGTGAGGTCCCACAGTGTCATTAGACTCCTCGTGACCGGTCGTAAATGCCGTGCTCCTCTCATAAACTGGCAAATAAGCTAGTGGTGTCCCGCGGTCTTGTTTCCAAAGCCAATGTGGCATGCTGAAATAGCAGCCAAATACGCCTCGACTGTGGAGAAGGCAAGACCTTTATCCAACAGCCCCTGCAGGAATGTCAGAATAATGGGAATGGGGCTTTGAAAGGCCACCACTCCTGCCTTTGCTCACCAGTTTTAAAATGCACACCATTTGCAGTCATACGCAAAACGCGCAGAGGACATCCTGGCATTCTGAATAGTGGTGATGACATTAGGAGGAAATCCACTAGTAGCCAGGTTCATCCTCTCACCGGCCAGGCCCATAGGGCCATTCGCTCTAGGTGAGGATGAAAAATGTCACCCTGTGCCTGTGACAGGAGATCCCTCCGCAGAGGCAGGACCCATGGCTGATTGTACAGCATCTGGAAAATCTCCGCTAGCCAGGTTTTCCATGGCCAGCGGGGATCAGGATCAGAGTTAAGTTCCTCTCCTGCACTCGGGCGAGAGTGAGGAGTGATCAGCTCTAATGGGGGGAAAGGCGTACAGGGGAACGCATGGCCACTCGTGTGCCAATGCTTCCAACCCCAGCGAAGCCTGTTGATCTGTCAGGGAATAAAACAGCGGGCACTGAGCATTCTCTGCTGCTGCAAAGATATCAACCTTGGCTCAGCTGTATCTCTCCCATATTTCGGCCACTACCTCGCTGTGGAGTTTCCAATCCTTGTAGCGGGGGTTGCCCTTTGATAACAGATTGGCTCCCCAATTCAAAACGCCTGGTATGTGGGTAGCTCTCAGGGGATAGTAACCGAGTGCTGCCCCACATAATCAGTCTGTGTGCCAACATGTGCAGATGAGGAGAGCGTAGCCCTCCCTGCCTGTTGATGTATGACACCACAGTCGTATTGTCTGTTCTGACTAAAACATGGTGACCCTTTAAATGGGGCAGAAATTGCTTTAAAGCCAGAACGGCCATGAGTTCCAGACAGTTGACCGTTGTTGACAGTTGTCGGTGACCGTGACACATCGGGTCCAGCCCGAGTGACGCAACCCACCTCTGAAAAGGCCTCATGTGAAGATGGCCCAATCTTAATACTACTGTTATGTTGGTAAAAGGAGCCAAGGATGAGATCGAGTGTTGAACTGGACACAACTTTATTTGTGACTCACTCTCACAATACAAGCGCTGCAGTCAGGCTGAGAGGAGGCCACCACCCTTGTCACACAATAATATGTCCCTATAACAACACAACACTCCCCACCCCCTTCAAAAAAATGGTCCAAAATACATGCACACAATCGAGACCCTCCCCAATTTGGAACCCGAATCATGCACTAAAACTAAATAAAAATGTTTAAAGGTCTATTAGACTCACTCAAAACAACTAAAACTGGGGGGAACAGGTGGACTACCGTCCCACCCCCACACGGCAAGACAGATTATTCTGCCGTCTACAGTATACTGAAAGAACAGTCCACTTAACAGAAAACTGCCGTGTTCCTAAAATAAATAATATAAAACACAAAACAATCCCATTAACAGAACTCATATACAACTCTGTTATCCCCCATTTCTGTCACCATGCATCATGTACATTGCCTAACCATCAGTCTGCCCCAGCAGAGGAACTACCCCCCGGAAAACGCACAGACGGCTCCCCTCCGGTGCACCTTCTTTTCTTCGCTCCCAGTGACAACCCACGTTGAGGTCCAAACACATCCTTCTTCTCTCGGGCACGCCGCAGCTCATTGGGATGCCTCCATGAGCCATCAGATAGCTGAAGGTAGGCATCTTCCCCAACAGCCACCATCTGCAGCTCCCCCTGGTCATCTTCCCATCGACATTTGCCCCAAACACCTCTTGACCAGGCCTCCTCTCTGGGTCAGACCACATCCGCGACCCCCAGAGGAGCCATACTCGGCTTCCAGTGTCTCTGTTTGGCACATCGTTTCACCGTGCCAGCCGGTTCTGCCCCACTCTCTTTTCGCTGCCGGCAAAGCCATTGTGACCCCTTGCTCACCGGCACCTTCCAGCCAAACTCCAGGAGTATAATAGGTCATCCACTCAGCTCCACCCGCAGTCACAGGCGTCCCACCGCACCACCCAGTTCCCTCAGCTAGGGTTACTTGGGCACTGGCACTGGGACCCTCCCGCGATGGCCCTGGGTGGGGTTGGTCCTGCTCATTGTCCAGAATACTGGGCAAAGGTTCGTCCCACACAACTCCATCCATCGTTCGCGGAACTGGCCGGACCCACAAACCACAGCCCGACCACTCTTCTCCAATGCTGCTGGTGATGACAAAGCCTAAACCATAAAACAGATCACACCCCATAATATTCTCTCCACGGGCAGTCACGATGAACTTCAAGCTGGACACCTCCGCCAACTTGTACCTAGCCATCTTCTCCACTGATCCCACTGTGGCCAAACTTCCTCCACCATACCCACACAGCAGCGCTGAATGACCTCTCACTCAATGATGTAGGAAGAAACTCCTCACAGTCGACCAATTCAACACGGATCTCACCGCTCCCATGTCAATCAGTAACGGCACCGTTACCCCATCCAGTTCCACCATGCAATAGGAATGGCCGTCGGTATTTGAGGATACAGTGTGAATGACCGTGGGAGTTGGAGCAGGGGGGTCCTCATTGCGTCTTGGGTCCCCTCGCTCGAACCTATAGCATGCCCTGGCAAAATGATGCAGGAGTCCACACTTGCCGCAGCGTCTTGCGCTTGCTGGATGCTCTCTGGCCCTATAACGGTGGTTGGTGGACCCACAACCCAAACACCTGGGCAATCCCAGGGTGGACCTCATCTTTACAGCATTAGCGCATTCTTCATCCTCCACGCCATCGTCACTGTCCGGGTCCACTGCCTGCGCCATCCACTGTGGTTCAAAATGGCGGTGTGACGCTCTCTCACTGAGCTCCTGTGATAGCTTGTCTGCCGCCTCAAACTGTTGAGCTAACTCAATGGACACGGCTAACATCAGCTTGCCCAAGTGTGTGAGGAGCTTCCACCTTGTCGCCGGGCAAACGGTATGTTCCGCCAACTGGTCGTGAGACATCTCTTCCTCTAACACTCCAAACTGACAGTCCTTGGCCAGCTGACGTAGGTCTGCTATATACCGCTGCACTGACTCGCCAGTCCACTGGCGGCGCTGCCAAAAGTGGATCCTCTGGACGATGACATTTTCCGGGGCGCGAAAATGTTGCGCCATTAGCTCAACCACTTCTTCAAAGCTATCACCCTCGCCTAAGATACTAAGGATACATTGTCCTACCATTCCCAAGTTGTGAACCAACAGTGCCCATGCGCGCAACTTCTCCAGTCTTCCAAGGTCCAGTGCTACTACATAATTTTGAAAGGCAGTGAACTACCTCGCCCAAGGGATGGGCGGTTCACCGGGAAGCTTCAAAAATGGCCAAATTGATTTCACCCCCATGTCCATACTTTTTATCCTCGTCGCCAAATAAGATAAGATAAGATAAGATAAGCCTTTATTAGTCCCACACTGGGGAAATTCCAGGATTGCAACAGCACAGGGATAGCAACACTCAGAGCAATGATCCAGAAGATAAGAAAATAAGAGCAGTGAATATACATATGTACACAAATATATAAATATATATATACACAGTGTGGAGCATTGTAGCTAGATGGACTAAACAGCATAACCGTCTATTTAGTTACCCTACATGGTATGAACATGTACCCATACATATTGTCACCCTCCATAGTGACTGATATTGTCCTAGTTGTATACTGGAGGGGACCATTTGTGTAAGTCTGTTGTATCTTTTGCATTCAATACTATTAGGTCGTCACGTTTTTTTGCTATCTCTGCGAGCAGCCCTGCTTAGGTTATACAGTCTGACAGCCGTAGGTAGGAAGGACCTGCAAAACCTCTCGGTTGCACATCTAGGATGATGTAGTCTACTGCTAAATGAACTCCTCAGTGCGTTCAGTATGTCCTGCATAGGGTGGGACTCGGACTCCAGCAGAGATGACAGTTTAGCCACCATCCTTCACTCTCCTATCTCCTCCATTGGGTCAAGGTGTTTCCCCAGGACAGAGCTAGCTTTCTTGATTAGTTTGTTCAGTCTCTTCCTATCGGCTGCTGTAATGCCGTTGCCCCAGCAGACCACTCCAAAAGTGATGGCAGACGCCACCACCATGTCGTAGAATGTCTTCAAGAGCACCCCTTGTACACCAAAAGACCTGAGCCTCCTCAGTAGGAACAGCCTGCACTGTCCCTTCTTGTAGAGTGCGTCGGTATTGTGTGACCAGTCTAGTTTATTGTTCAGATGAACACCCAGGTACTTGTAGGATGTCACCATCTCAATGTCTGTTCCCTGGATGTTTACTGGTGCAGTGAGGGGTTGTCCTTGCCTGCGGCAGTCCACCACCAGCTCCTTAGTTTTCCTCGTATTGATCTGGAGGCAGTTCCGATGGCACCAGTCCACGAAGTCCTGGATAAGTCCTCTGTACTCAGCTGCATCTCCGTTGGAGATGAGGTCGATGATCGCAGAGTCGTCAGAGAACTTCTGTAGATGGCAGTGTGTTGTGTTGTGTGAGAAGTCTGCAGTATAAAGGATGAACAGGAAGGGAGCCAAAACCATTCCCTGGGGGGCCCCCGTGCTGCCGATGATCGTGTCCGACACACAATCCCAGGTTTTCACAAACTGTGGCCGGTTAGTGAGGTAGTCCAGGATCCATGATGACAGGTGCTGGTCCACCCCTGCGTACAGCAGCTTGTCCTTCAGGATCATCAGTTGGATGGTGTTGAAAGCACTGGAGAAATCAAAGAACATGATCCTCACCACATTCCCGGGCTTCTCCAGGTGGGACAGAGAACGGTGAAGGAGGAAGATCACTGCATCCTCCACCCCAATTGCCATGCTGGTAGGCGAACTGGAGTGGATCCATCGCTGGTCCCACCAGGGGGCGGAGGTGAGCAAGGAGCAGTCTCTCCAGGGTCTTCATCAGGTGAGATGCCAGGGCCACTGGTCTGTAGCTGTTCAAATGTTATGTCAGTAAAAGGAGCCAAGGATGAGGCCGAGCATTGAACTGGACACAACTTTATTTGTGACTCACTTTCACAAAACAAGCACTGCCGTCAGGCTGAGAGGAGGCCAAAGAGACCGCCCCTCTTCCTCACAGCCCTCTTACACCCAGGTGGTAGAGGAACTGGAAAGGTGGAGTCACCACCTGTGTCACACAATAATATGTCCCCATAACAACACAACAACTACCAGTGCTGATGCCATAAGGCCCAGCAGACAGAAATATAATTTGAATTTTAGCAGAGTTCCAGAGCTGTTTGATGTGCCCTCAGGGCAACTGAGTCTAGGGATAGGCCTATAAACGTGATGTTTTGCATTGGAGTCAAAGCATTCTTCTTCATTTATAGTGAAACCCAGTGCTGTCAAGTGTGTGATCAGCAGCCAAGTCTGCTCCAGCGACTGTGCTGTCAGGAGCCAATCGTCTGTTTACATGAACACAAGTAACCGGATTAAAAGCCTGATCGGAATAAAAATGCTTCATGTAAACATGGCAATCTGAATATTCTAACCCGATCACGCTCATTCGGATCAAAATTTCATTCCGATTGACAGGGGTGGGTTATGCGATTGTTAATCGGAATGGTGCGCATGAAAACACAAACGTAGGGCAGAAAATATGTTTACTGCGCATGTCTGTACACCAGCCACACATCGACGTGACGTATTTCCGCCTTAGCAGCAGCTAGCGGAAAACATAGCGGGAGTAAAACAAAACTGGTCTGTATCGTCCTGCTGTCTCCCTCTGTTCATCATATGCAGAAGTATGTACTTGTAGCTTCATTACGGAGACCAACAGAAGCAAAAGTACAGCCTGAATAACAATACAGGTCCATTTCGACATAAAGCAGGGCTTGCTAACATCGGAAGTTGCTTCTTCTTCTACTATTTTCAGAATGTCGAAATGTCGATGTGCGCATGTCAAAATGATTTATTCCGTTCAAACGTGTGACACATGGAAACACATGTCCTAATCAGATCAGCTTTTTCAGGATCCATGTAAACAGTAAAATTCTGATCTGAATTGTAATCAGATTGAAGAAATTTTGCCCATGTAACTGTGGCCGCATGCACGTGCTAAGCGCAATCCTCTTTCCCTCAGAGGTGCAATCGCAGCCTTGGTGCATTTTATAAACACCCGTGGGCTCAGAGAGAGACCGAACGGGAACACTGCATATTGATACACCTTTCCTTGAAAGGTGATTCTGAGATATTTTCTGTGAGGAGGGTAAATGGGGATGTGGAAATATGCATTTTTAAAATCTATGCAGACCATCCAGTCCCTGTAACACACGAAGCGTATTAGCACCGAATGTGTAAGCATCCTGAGTCTGAACTGTCTTAAATGTTCAGAACTCGCAGGTCTAATATTGGCTGTAAACCTCCTCCCTTCTTTGGCACCAGAAAATATTTTGAATAGAAACCGCTCTGCGCCTGCTCTAGCTGAACTATTTCAATTGCTTCAATTTTCAGGAGAGAGGAAATTTCCTCCTGTAAAATATGAGCTTTTTCTGGTGGGGCCCGAGACCGCAGAATCCCATTGAAATGGGGGGGGGGGGGGGCGCGCTGTGGTGAACTGGAGTCTGTAACCTGTGGTCACAGTTCTTATAATCCAGTCTGAAGCCCCGCATGCTCTCCACAAATGTACAAGGTCTGACAAAGGACCTGTGTGGGCGGGGCCCGAAGGGAGACTTCCTTGTCTCACCTGCGAGACAAAGGCACCCTCTGCTGGCCATATAGGTGACCCTGATGGACCAAGGGTCATTTTGTCCATACGTGCCATTTTTGGGGCGTTGCCACCCTCTAGTGGCTGCATGCAGGATAGAATGGTCGTGATTTGGCCACTCATGTCTGTCATCGCACACACATTTATATATATACGTATATATATATATATAATTTTTTTTTTGTGGCTGTGCCCTGTGGATTAGGTGGCGGTCAAAGGCGGAGACCTTGGCGGACTGATCCCAAGCTTTCTAAACTTGCTTTTGGTACGTGGAATGTCACCTCTCTGGTGGGGAAGGAGCCTGAGCTGGTGTACGAGGTTGAGCGATACCGGCTAGATATAGTCGGCCTCACCTCAACACACAGTTCCGGTTCCGGAACCAGTCTCCTGGAGAGGGGCTGGAGCTTGGCCTTTTCTGGAGTTGCCCCGGGCGAGAGGCGACGAGCAGGGGTGGGTATTCTTGTATCGCCCCACCTTGCTGCCTCTATATTGGAGTTTTCCCCGGTGGACGAAAGGGTTGCTTCCCTGCGCCTTCGGGTTGGGAAACGGGTCCTGACCATCATTTGTGCCTATGCACCAAATGATGTTTCAGAGTACCCACCCTTTTTGGAGTCTGTGACTGGGGTGCTGGAGGGTGCTCCTCCTGGAGACTCCATTGTCCTACTGGGGGACTTCAATGCGCACGTGGGCAACGACAGTGAAACCTGGAGGGGGGTGATTGGGAGGAACGGCCTGCCCGATCTGAACCCGAGTGGTGTTCAGTTATTGGACTTCTGTGCTAACCACAGTCTGTCCATAACGAACACCATGTTCAAACATAAGGGTGTCCATATGTGCACCTGGCACCAGGACACCCTAGGGTCGCAGGTCGATGATCAATTTTGTTATCGTATCATCAGACCTGCGACCGTATGTCTTGGACACCCGAGTAAAGAGAGGTGCAGAGCTGTCAACTGATCACCACCTGGTGGTGAGTTGGATCCGATGGCAGGGGAGGAAGCCATTCAGACCTGGTAGACCCAAACGTATAGTGAGGGTGTGCTGGGAGCGTCTGGCTGAGGCCCCTGTCCGGGAGGTCTTCAACTCCCACCTCCGGAAGAACTTGAACCACATTCCGAGGGAGTCTGGAGACATGGAGTCTGAATGGGCTATGTTCTCCACCTCTGTTGTTGAAGCGGCGGCCCAGAGCTGCGGCCGCAAGGTGGTCGGTGCATCTCGTGGTGGCAGCCCCCGAACCAAGTGGTGGACACCAGTGGTGAGGGGGGCCATTAAGCTGAAGAAGGAGTCCTATCAAGCTTGGTTGGCTTGTGGGACTCCCGAAGCAGCTGAGGTGTACCGGCAGGCCAAGCGGAGTGCAGCTCGGGTGGTTGCTGAAGCAAAAACCCGGGTATGGGAGGAGTTCGGTGAGGCCATAGAACAAGACTTTCGGTTGGCTTCAAAGAGATTCTGGCAAACTGTTCGGCGGCTCAGGAGGGGAAAGCAGCTCCCCGTCCACACTGTGTATGGTGCTGTTGACTTCAACTGGGGATATCGTCGGGCGGTGGAAGGAATACTTCGAGGATCTCCTCAATCCCACTGATACGCCTTCCACAGAGGAAGCAGGGTTTGGGGACGAGGGGGATGACTCGCCTATCACAGGGGCTGAGGTCGCCAAGGTGGTTAAAAATCTCCTTGGTGGCCGGGCCCCGGGGGTGGACGAGATTCGCCCCGAGTACCTCAAGGCCCTGGATGTTGTTGGGTTGTCATGGTTGACACGCCTCTGCAACATTGCGTGGAGGTCGGGGGCAGTGCCTTTGGCATGGCAAACCGGGGTGGTGGTTCCTCTCTTCAAAAAAGGGGACCGGAGGGTGTGCTCCAACTTTAGAGGGATCACACTCCTCAGCCTCCCTGGGAAGGTCTATGCCAAGGTACTGGAGAGGAGAGTCCGGCCGTTGGTCGAACCTCGGATTCAGGAGGAGCAATGTGGTTTTCGTCCTGGCCGTGGCACATCGGACCAGCTCTTTACCCTCTCGAGAATTCTTGAGGGTTCGTGGGAGTTTGCCCAACCAGTTTACATGTGTTTTGTGGACTTGGAGAAGGCATTTGACCGCGTCCCTCGTAGATTTTTGTGGGGGGTGCTTCGGGAGTATGGGGTATTGGGCTTGTTGTTACGAGCTATTCGGTCTCTGTACGACCATTGTGAGAGTTTGGTTCGTATTGCCAACACTCGGTCGGAGTCATTCCCAGTGAGAGTTGGACTCCGCCAGGGCTGCCCTTTGTCACCGATCCTGTTCATAATTTTTATGGACAGGATTTCTAGGCGCAGCCAGGGAATGGAGGGTGTCATGCTTGGTGACCACAGGATCTCATCTCTGTTGTTTGCAGATGATGGTGTCCTGTTGGCTTCATCCAGCAATGACCTACAGCTCTTGCTGGGACGGTTTGCCGCTGAGTGTGAAGCGGCTGGGATGAGAATCAGCACCTCCAAGTCCGAGTCCATGGTCCTCAGCCGGAAAAAGGTGGATTGTCCTCTCCGGGTTGGGGACAGGCTCCTGCCCCAAGTGGAGGAGTTTAAGTATCTTGGGGTCTTGTTCACGAGTGAGGGAAAAATGGAGCGAGAGATCGACAGACGGATTGGAGCAGCATCTGCAGTGATGCGGACGTTGCACCGGTCTGTTGTGGTGAAGAGGGAGCTTAGTTCTAAGGCAAAGCTGTCGATTTACCAGTCAATCTACGTTCCTACTCTCACCTATGGTCACGAGCTTTGGGTAATGACCGAAAGAACGAGATCGCGGATACAAGCGGCTGAAATGAGCTTTCTCCGTAGGATTGCTGGACTCACCCTGAGAGATAGGGTGAGGAGCTCAGTCATCCGGGAGAGGCTCAGAGTAGAACCGCTGCTCCTCCACATTGAAAGGAGTCAGTTGAGGTGGTATGGGCATCTGATTAGGATGCCTCCTGGACGCCTCCCACTTGAGGTATTTCAGGCACGTCCCACTGGGAGGAGACCCCGGGGCAGACCCAGGACTCGGTGGAGAGACTATGTCTCCCAGCTGGTCTGGGAACGCCTTGGTATCCCCTCTGAAGAGCTGGAGCAGGTGGCTGGGGAGAGGGAAGTCTGGGCTTCTCTGCCTGAACTGCTGCCTCCGCGACCCGGACCTCCGGAAAAGCGGTAGAAGATGGATGGATGGATGGATGGGCTGTGCCCTTGGCTCTTGAGCCTGGCTGTGCGCCTGCAAACATTTTATTTTGAACATATGTGACAGGAAAGAACATTTCTGAGTGTTTAAGCACTGGTGTGCACTTATGACCTTGTGTGTTTTTGTGAGAATCAGCTGCGACTCCACTGAGCTCTCTTGCAAGTCTGATTTTCTTTTTGCTATGGTCGTGAACTGTGAACGCCAAAGTGGCCTCTGCACACCTTTTCTGGGGTTTGGAACACACCCGGAACAAAACATCCTTCAGGTGGGGAATTGCAGGTGTCTGGCTGAGCCTGTCTTGCTTCCCCCACAGAGAGAGTCTTAGGTAGCACGTCCCTTTTTCTTAGACCCCAGGGTGGCAGGAGGAGCGGCTTGGTCCCGTGGTGACACGCTGGAGGTGAAAGATTTTTCTTTGCCCATGCACCCTAGGGCTCCTGTGGCTTCCAGCTACGGTCATTTACTGGGGGCTGGACTGGTGGTTGGCATTTGGGAATGCGGTATGTTGCACGGGCGACCGCCTGAGCGAACGTCTGCCGTGGTGCAGTGGGGGAAGGGGGGGGGGCTTCCTGGGTAAACACAGTTGGAGCACTTTCCCTCCTCTCCTCATGTTTTTGCATAATGCAACCGCTGGGCCAAATAAGTCTTTTGGGTCCACGGGAATGTCGAGGAACTGGGTTTTCTCTTTTGGAGACAGGCTGGATAGGTTCAGCCATCTGGCTCTCTTCTGAGTGACCATCAGTGCCATGGCTCTGCCAGCCGATTGCACTGCACACCTGTGTAGACAGAGGCTGAGGTCTGTGACCACGCAAAGTTCATCCCACGGTTCTGTACCAGCTGAAGAAGAAATGTCGTCCTGTAGTTCAGCTTGGTAGGTGAGCAGCAGGGACGATGCATTTAACGCTCTCACCGACATGGCCACCGCCTTGTTGTTTTTCTCCGTCACTAAGAACTGGAAGTTGTCAGCCTTGGGGGGCAGGGCGGGGCTCACAGAGGTCATGGTGGACTTCTGGGCTGGATGGAGGTGGGAGGCCAAGAGAGGTTCTACTGGAGGGAGGAGGGAAAAGCCCTTCTCTTCCATGTCGAGGCAGTCTAGTGTTGACCCTCCTTGGATGGGGTTTTTGGCAGACAAAGGATTGCTCCGTGAGCGGGTTGCCTCTTCCAGGCATTCAGGGAAAACCGGCAGAAATTGTCTTGTGGAAGTTTTGGCCCCCGGGAGGTGCTTTCCCTCGTAGCGGGATGTAGCCATCTTGGTGAGAGCTTCAGGCCATGAGATGCCCAGCTTTGCAGCTGCTCTCTTACAGACTTCATGCAGGTCTGAACTAGCAGGGGTTGGTGACCCACTGCTAGTCCCACTCACCTCTGTTGGCTTTGCAGCCAGTGGGATGTCAAACAGACCGATGTCCTGCTCGTCCTCATCAGAGTTAAGGCTTATGGATTGGTCGTCCAAGTCTGAAAAAGTCCCTGTGAGTCCACAGTTGCCCGCCCGTAGGTCGGAATTGTGCTCAACAGATGGAAAAACCAGGGATGCCTCATTCATGTAGTCACCCCAGTTGGTTATGGGGAGAATGGTGTCTCCTCCGGTACTCTCCGTTGGTTCCTGTGATGGCGGGACAGATGCCGTCATGAGAGGGTCCTCAGCCGACAAGCTAGCTTGGCGCGCTAGACGACAATGGCGAGTTTTGGCGGAGAGATGTGCACAGTGTTCGCAGCCAGCTGGTGATGTGAAAGCCTCTTGAGCATGTTGCAGTCCGAGGCCGGAGGCACACATGGTGTGGGTGTCCGCTCCAGCTATCGCCGCTCCAGCAGGTGCATGTTTTAGCCGGTAGCTTAGCTTCCATGGTGAAGAAGGCCCTGCTCCAGTAAAGAAAATGCTTGCTAAATGAAGCACGCACTGGTCGCGTAGCGCTACTGTTTGGAGATAGTCTAAGCTATGGCTCAGACAGAAAGGCACAGCAATAGGTAGCGCCCGGTGACCGAGTGGTTAACTTGTTCTTACGGACAGTTAAGCTAGCCTGTTAGCTGGTCCTACCGTCTGAGAGGAGCTTCTGGGAGCGAGAAGAGTGAAAAGACTGGGGAGCGTGCGTCACGGTCAGGCTCTTATAGTAGGAGGTGGCTCCTCCTCCGAAGAGCAGACGTCATGCTTCTTGCCAGTCAAGACTGGCGTAGTGTTATAGGGCTTCTGGGGACACCGCGGGGGAACGTGTCCCATAGTGAGATACCAAAACAAATGTTGAAAGAGAACTGCTAATATAAATGCACACCAAAAGCTTTTATACCATGAAATATGAAATGCACTGCCGCACACATTTATTCATACGTAAATACTGTTAGCAGTTACGTACTGTATGTTCCATTATTATAATGGGATTCAGGTTTGCTGAAGTAAAGAAGTAGTAAATAGCTCCCTTTCATTTTAGCAGTAAAGTTCCAGGTTGTAGTATTTTAAAGGTTATAATTTGACAGATTACATGCAAAGTACATGAAATAATTTAATAGACATAAAAAAGCAACATTTAAGACTAATGTTAAAAGTGCTACGGAAAAAAAAGTAGTCAGCATTTCTAAATTTTAATTATAACAGTTAATAAAAACTACTTCAAATTCAAAATTAAAAAAAAAAAAAAATCAGTTTGCTTTAAAATGATAAGGAGTGTGTGCATGTGCAAATTACAGCATGTTATTCTGAAATTTGGTGTCCCACATGCTGTGGAAGGGAATTACCTGACTATTCTGAAGTTTGATCAGGATCTCATTTTTAATTCTCCTGGGCAGGTGAATAAATAACTGTTTTTTGTTTTCTTTGCATGTTGCTAAAACTTTAGGATAATTGGAGCTAAAAGTTAACAGCTACAGCTATGTAGTGAGCAATCATTTTAAACAAAATGGCAATCTTTAGCTTTGATGTTGCAAGGTACTGGCAGTGTGGATTGCAGAAACAAACACAGACACTTTTTGCAGTGTGGGGAAACTCAGACACACAAAAAGATACAAGAACAGGGTTATATCATAATATTTTGTTATCACTTCCAGAATAAATAGCCCTACCGCTGCATGTCTTGCAGGTCGGGTGACACTTCTGACAGGTAAACTTTTTGTCCTGATAGTAGCCTGGAGGGCAATGCTGCAGACATTGCCCCAGCTGCTTTAAGTACACATAGCCATCCCGGCAGCTCAGACAATTGCTGCTCCTCCGACCCCAACACTGGCTACAGGAAGGGTCACAGCGGTCACAAACCATGGTGGTCCTGTTGCCAAAGTGACTAGAAAGCAGAGTGGAAATCTGTTTAAGTTTCATATTTTAAATAAAAAGTCATGGTGTTTTCTGTCTGCTGTGTGTTTTCCTCTAACCTCTCTGAACAGGTTTCGACACAGGTGCGACCTTCCTGGTAGAATCCTGGTTTGCAGACAACACACTCCACACTGCGGTGGCCAGTGCATGACTGGCAGCTGAAGTGACAACCCCGACACTCACGTCCATCCGAAACATCAGCATAATAGCCCACAGGACAGTCTTGCACACATGTGTCTCCTGTTGGATGTAAACACAAAGTCTCAACTCTTTATAAAGTGGTGTGAAAAAGTGTTTGCCCCCTTTCTGATTTCTCATTTTTTTGTGTGTTTGTCACACTTAAATGTTTCAGATCATCAAACAAATTTAAATATTAGACAAAGATAACACAAGTAAACACAAAATGCAGTTTTTAATTGAAGGTGTTTATTATTTAGGGTAATAAAAAATCCAAACCTACATGGCCCTGTGTGAAAAAGTGATTGCCCCCCTGTTACAACATAAATTAACTGTGGTTCATCACATCTTTGGAAAGCTGAGTTCAATTTTCTAGCCATTTCTAAAGCTTTGGGACTCCAACAAACCACAGTGACAGCCATTATCCAAAAATGGTGAAAACATGGAACAGTGGTGAACCTTCCCAGGAGTGGCCGGCCAACCAAAATTACCCCAAGAGCGCAGTGACAACTCGTCCAAGAGGTCACAAAAGATCCCACAACAACATCCAAAGAACTGCAGGCCTCATTTGCCACAGTTAAGGTCAGTGTTCATGACTCCACCATAACAAAGAGACTGGGCAAAAATGGCCTGCATGGCAGAGTTCCAAGATGAAAACCACTACTGAGCAAAAAGAACAGAAAGGCTCATCTCAGTTTTGCCAGAAAACATCTTGATGATCCCCAAGACTTTTGGGAAAATACTCTGTGGACTGACGAGACAAAAGCTGAACTTTTTGGGAGGTGTGTGTCCCATTGCATCCAGCGTAAAAGTAACACAGCATTTCAGAAAGGGAACATCATACCAACAGTAAAATAAGGTGGTGGTAGTGTGATGGTCTGGGGCTGTTTTGCTGCTTCAGGACCTGGAACACTTGCTGTGGGAAATGGAACCATGAATTCTACTGTCTACCAAAAAATCCTGAAGGAGAATGTCCGGCCATCTGTTCATGACCTCAAGCTGAAGTGCATTTGGGTTTTGCAGCAGGACAATGATCCAAAACACACCAGCAAGTCCACCTCTGAATGGCTTAAGAAAAATAAAATGAAGACTTTGGAGTGGCCTAGTTAAAGTCCTGACCTGAATCTGATTGAAATGCTGTAGCATGACCTTAAAAAGGCGGTTCATGCTCAAAAACCCTCCAATGTGGTTGAATTACAACAATTCTGCAAAGATGAGTTGGTCAAAACTCCTCCACAGTGCTGTAAAAGAGTCATTTCCAGTTATCGCAAACGCTTGATTGCAGTTGTTGCTGCTAAGGGTGGCCCAATCAGTTATTAGGTTTAGGGGGCAATCACTTTTTCACACAGGGCCATGTAGGTTTGGATTTTTTTCCCTTAATAATAAACACTTTCATTTAAAAACTGCATTTTGTGTTTACTTGCGGTATCTTTGTCTAATATTTAAATTTGTTTGATGATCTGAAACATTTACAGTGAGGTAAAAAAGTATTTAGTCAGCCACCAATTGTGCAAGTTCTCCCACTTAAAAGATGAGAGAAGTCTCCAATTTTCATCATAGGTATACCTCAACTATGAGACACAAAATAAGAAAAAAAAAATCCAGAAAATCACATTGAAGGATTTTTAATGAATTAATTGGTCAATTCCTCGGTAAAATAAGTATTTGGTCAATAACAAAAGTTCATCTCAATACTGTACTTTGTTATGTACCCTTTGTTGGCAATGACAGAGGTCAAACGTTTTCTGTAAGTCTTCACAAGGTTTTCACACACTGTTGCTGGTATTTTGGCCCATTCCTCCATGCAGATCTCCTCTAGAGCAGTGATGTTTTGGGGCTGTCGCTGGGCAACACAGACTTTCAACTCCCTCCAAAGATTTTCTATGGGGTTGAGATCTGGAGGCTGGCTAGGCCACTCCAGGACCTTGAAATGCTTCTTACGAAGCCACTCCTTCATTGCCCGGGCGGTGTGTTTGGGATCATTGTCATGCTGAAAGACCCAGCCACGTTTCATCTTCAATGCCCTTGCTGGTGGAAGGAGGTTTTCACTCAAAATCTCACGACACATGGCCCCATTCATTCTTTTCATTACATGGATCAGTCGTCCTGGTCCTTTTGCAGAAAAACAGCCCCAAAGTATGATGTTTCCAATCCCATGCTTCACAGTAGGTATGGTGTTCTTTCTCCTCCAAACACGACAAGCTGAGTTTTTACCAAAAAGTTCTATTTTGGTTTCATCTGACCATATGACATTCTCCCAATCCTCTTCTGGATCATCCAAATGCTCTCTAGCAAACTTCAGACGGGCCTGGACATGTATTGGCTTAAGCAGGGGGATACGTCTGGCACTGCAGGATTTGAGTCCTTGGCGGCATAGTGTGTTTCTGATGTAGCCTTTGTTACTTTGGTCCCAGCTCTCTGCAGGTCATTCACTAGGTCCCCCCATGTGGTTCTGGGATTTTTGCTCACCGTTCTCATGATAATTTTGACCCCACGGGGTGAGATCTTGCGTAGAGCCCCAGATGGAGGGAGATTATCAGTGGTCTTGTATGTCTTCCATTTTCTAATAATTGCTCCCACAGTTGATTTCTTCACACCAAGCTGCTTACCTATTGCAGATTCAGTCTTCCCAGCCTGGTGCAGGTCTACAATTTTGTTTCTGGTGTCCTTTGACAGCTCTTTGGTCTTGGCCATAGTGGAGTTTGGAGTCTGACTGTTTGAGGTTGTGGACAGGTGTCTTTTATACTGATAACGAGTTCAAACAGGTGCCATTAATACAGGTAACGAGTGGAGGACAAAGGAGCCTCTTAAAGTAGAAGTTACAGGTCTG
Source organism: Pholidichthys leucotaenia (assembly GCA_020510985.1). Classification (NCBI taxonomy): domain Eukaryota; kingdom Metazoa; phylum Chordata; class Actinopteri; order Cichliformes; family Pholidichthyidae; genus Pholidichthys; species Pholidichthys leucotaenia. The sequence goes on from CM035838.1 coordinate 82,276,850, forward strand.
TGAGAGCCAGAAATCTTGCTTGTTTGTGACCAAATACTTATTTTACTGAGGAATTTACCAATTAATTCATTAAAAATCCTTCAATGTAATTTTCTGGATTTTTTTTTCTCATTTTGTCTCTCATAGTTGAGGTATACCTATGATGAAAATTGGAGACCTCTCTCATCTTTTAAGTGGGAGAACTTGCACAATTGGTGGCTGACTAAATACTTTTTTGCCCCACTGTAAGTGAAAATGAGAAATCAGGATGGGGGCAAACACTTTTTCACACCACTGTATGGGATGGCAATAAAACTTGAAAACATGACAAATAATTTCCCAAAACTTACTAAGCAGGAAGCGTGGCTCTTTGCAGCTCAGGCAGTGATCTTTGTCTGGTCCATAACAACTGTGGCATAGTTCATGGCACTTTTGGCACTCTCCATACGGATCTGTGTATGAGGTCGGAGAGCATGGGCTGTACCACACACAGTGTCCGTTAGCATCTATACGACTGTTACTGTCACAGCTGAGGCAGGATGAGGGCTCAGGACCTGAACAGGTCAGACATGAACTGTGACAAACTGAAAAAAGAAGAAGCCATTAGACCACTAGAAACAAGGTAAAAAAAAAATGACTGAATCACTTTTTTTTTTTCACGAACACAGTAATTATCCACGCCCCCACCTCTGCATTCACTGGTAGTCTTGTTATAGTAAGTGTTGTTGGGACACTTAGACACACACTCTCCATTGTATCGTACATATGCCGGGTTGAGACACTCAATACAGTCGTCATAGTCTGGTCCGTCACAGGAAGCACAGTCAGCGTGGCATCGTACACACTCCTGTTGCTTCTCACTGGCAAAGTAGCCATCGGGACAATCATCGACACATTTGTCCTCATGGAGGAAGTAGTAAGTTGCACAATCTGGGAGAGGGAAGGAGAGAGTACACCGAGTAAACCCTCATCACACACACCTGTACATGTGAGTACCAGTGAAAACATCTGTGCACTTGTGATGCAGTCTGATAGATGTGGTTATTGTGAAAGCATGTATATGGTGGTCCCAGGTGAGGACGGAGCTGAGGAAGATCAAGGCGAGGAAGGCGTCGGGACCGGACGGCATCAGCGCAAAGCTCCTCAAGTCCTGTGCAGACCAGCTGTGTGGGATTGTGACGTATATCTTCAACATGAGCCTGAAACTGGGGAGGGTACCACAGCTGTGGAAAACATCTTGTGTGGTACCTGTACCAAAAACTTCCCACCCCAAAGACCTGAACAGCTTCAGACCGGTGGCCTTGACGTCCCACTTGATGAAGACCCTGGAGAGACTGCTCCTTGCTCATCTCCGCCCCCTGGTGGAACCAGCGATGGATCCACTCCAGTTCGCCTACCAGCATGGCATTGGGGTGGAGGATGCGGTGATCTTCCTCCTTCACCGTTCTCTGTCCCACCTGGAGAAGCCCGGGAATATGGTGAGGATCATGTTCTTTGACTTCTCCAGTGCTTTCAACACCATCCAACCGATGATCCTGAAGGACAAGCTGCTGCACGCAGGGGTGGACCAGCACCTGTCATCATGGATCCTGGACTACCTCACGAACCGGCCTCAGTTTGTGAGAACCCGGGACTGTGTTTCCGACACGATCATCAGTAGCACGGGGGCCCCCCAGGGAACGGTGCTGGCTCCCTTCTTGTTCACTCTTTATACTGCGGACTTCTCACACAACACAACACATTGCCATCTACAGAAGTTCTCTGATGACTCTGCGATCGTTGGTCTCATCTCCAGCGGAGATGAAGCTGAGTACAGAGGGCTTATCCAGGACTTTGTGGACTGGTGCCATCGGAACTGCCTCCAGATCAACGCGAGGAAAACTAAGGAGCTGGTGGTGGACTGCCGCAGGCATGGGCAGCCCCTCACAGCACCAGTAAATATACAGGGAACAGACATCGAGATGGTGACATCCTACAAGTACCTGGGTATTCATCTGAACAATAAACTAGACTGGTCACACAATACTGACGCACTCTACAAGAAGGGACAGCGCAGGCTGTTCCTGCTGAGGAGACTCAGGTCTTTTGGTGTACAAGGGGCGCTGCTGAAGTCATTCTATGACACGGTGGTGGCATCAGCCATCACTTTTGGAGTGGTCTGCTGGGGCAGTGGCATTACTGCAGCCGATAGGAAGAGACTGAACAAACTGATTAAGAAAGCTAGCTCTGTCCTGGGGCAACGCCTTGATCCGATGGAGGAGATAGGAGAGAGAAGGACGGTGGCTAAACTGTCATCTCTGCTGGAGTCCGAGTTCCACCCTATGCAGGACATACTGGATGCACTGAGGAGCTCATTTAGCAGCAGACTACATCATCCCAGGTGCACAACCGAGAGGTTTCGTAGGTCCTTCCTACCAACGGCTGTCAGACTGTACAACCTAAGCAGGGCTGCTCGCAGAGATAGCAAAAAGACGTAACAAACTAATAGTTTCTTTTTTTTTTTTTTTTTTTTTTTTTTTTGAATGCAAAAGATGCAATAGACTTACACAATGGTCCTCTCCGGCATACAACTAGGAACATACCGGTCGCTATGGAGGGTGAGAATATGTATGGGCACATAATCATACCATGTAGGATAACTAAATAGACGGTTATGCTGTTTCATCCCACCTAGCAACAATGCTCTGCACTGTGTGTGTTTATATATTTACATATTTATTCCATCTAGCAACAATGCTCTGCACTGTGTGTGTTTATATATTTACATATTTATTCCATCTAGCTACAATGCTCTGCACTGGGTGTGTTTATATTTATATGTCTATATATTTATTCCATCTAGCTACAATGCTCCGCACTGTGTTTTTATATATCTACATATTATTCCATCTAGCTACATTGCTCCGCACTGTGTGTGTTTATATACTTGCATATTTATTCCACCTAGCTGCAATGCTCCATACTGTGGGTGTTTATATATTTACATATTTATTCCATCTAGCTACAATGCTCTGCACTGTGTGTTCATATATTTATTCCATCCAGCTACAATGCTCTGCACTGTGTGTCTGTGTGTGTGTGTGTGTGTGTATATATATATTTTATAGTAATATGTACATATGTATATTAGCTGCTCTTGCTTGCTTGTTTTTTCTTGCCTTCTGATTGTTGCTCTGAGTGTTGCTATCCCTGTGCTGTTGCAATCCTGGAATTTCCCCGTTGTGGGACTAATAAAGGCTTATCTTATCTTATCTTATCTTATATAGATGTGTAGTGCACACAAATCCAAGTGGTACACACATGTGACGCACATGAAACATTGGAAATTTTTTTAAAATGCTTTCAAAATCATCTGCATGTTCTCTGCTTGTAACTGTATGAATATACAAGCAAATAAACTCATCTACATCCTTGTAATGCAATGTGAAGCAACTCTGTGCTGAGCAGACATACTGTATGTCTATAGATACACTTATGTTTGCATATATTTGTATGTCCACTTGTGTCCAGGTGTGCGCACTTGTATTTGTGTGCTCACACATATCACATCAAGTTGGACACACATCCCAGTGTGGCTCAATCCAAGCATTCCTTTGTGAACTGCAGACAGGAATCACAGATGTGATCCCAAAGTTGTTTCCACCTTTGTTTTCATCCATATCAGGTGCATACAAGTAAAAGTAACATCTTAATTTTGGACTTGAATACGAATACACAAATATTTGGGATTTTAAAATACTGTTTAAATAATGATGATAATTGCATAATAGCAGTGTATCACTTTTGCAACACATTCATAGACAATCACTTACCTAATCTACAATATACAGTATGTATAACATTAAATATGTATTCATTCATGATTTGCCTGCCTCTAGTCTATTCTCTTCTTCTTCTACTAGCTATTCCCATGTTCTGGTGGGGTTGCTGTGGCAGACACCGATATATCTGCCATATCAATATAGGCTATAGGTTGGAACTGAGTTTTATGCCAGATGCCGTTGTTGACGCAACCCTGCCCATTTTATCCGGGCTTGGGACCAGCACAGTGAGTCCACTGGCTTGTGCACCCCCTGTGGCTGGGTAACTAACATTTCCCTCCTCCATTCCATTTTTGCTGAGCACCAAGCTGGATGGCAGGAAGTTCCATTTTTATATGGTCTTTGGCATGACCCAGCAGGGACTTGAACCCCGACCTCCTGGTGGTGGGGCAGATGCTCTATCTCTAGGCCACCACTCTAGTTAGTCTGTTCTCTAGCCTCTAGTTTTTTTCTTCTGTACTGCAAGTTACTTCACTTTTCCTTTACTTATTTGGTAAGTACTAATATAATTACTCATAAAGTTGTTGCTGTGTCAGTTAAATTAATTTGGCAATAAATTTTGTGCTTCTGAAAGTTTCCATAAAAAAAGTTTATATCTAAGATAAGATAAGATAAGCCTTTATTAGTCCCACAACGGGGAAATTCCAGGATTGCAACAGCACAGGGATAGCAACACTCAGAGCAACAATCAGAAGGCAAGAAAAAAACAAGCAAGCAACAGCAGCTAATATACATATGTACGTATTACTATAAAATATATATATATACACACACACACAGACACACAGTGCAGAGCATTGTAGCTGGATGGAATAAATATATGAATATATGAACACACAGTGCAGAGCATTGTAGCTAGATGGAATAAATATGCAAGTATATAAACACACACAGTGCGGAGCAATGTAGCTAGATGGAATAATATGTAGATATATAAATATATAAACACACACAGTGCAGAGCATTGTTGCTAGATGGAATGAAACAGCATAACCGTCTACTTAGTTATCCTACATGGTATGATTATGTGCCCATACATATTCTCACCCTCCATAGCGACCGGTATGTTCCTAGTTGTATGCCGGAGGGGACCATTGTGTAAGTCTATTGCATCTTTTGCATTCAAAAAACTATTAGTTTGTTACGTCTTTTGCTATCTCTGCGAGCAGCCCTGCTTAGGTTGTACAGTCTGACAGCCGTTGGTAGGAAGGACCTACGAAACCTCTCGGTTGTGCACCTGGGATGATGTAGTCTGCTGCTAAATGAGCTCCTCAGTGCATTCAGTATGTCCTGCATAGGGTGGAACTCGGACTCCAGCAGAGATGACAGTTTAGCCACCGTCCTTCTCTCTCCTATCTCCTCCATCGGATCAAGGCGCTGCCCCAGGACAGAGCTAGCTTTCTTAATCAGTTTGTTCAGTCTCTTCCTATCGGCTGCAGTAATGCCACTGCCCCAGCAGACCACTCCAAAAGTGATGGCTGATGCCACCACCGTGTCATAGAATGACTTCAGCAGCGCCCCTTGTACACCAAAAGACCTGAGTCTCCTCAGCAGGAACAGCCTGCGCTGTCCCTTCTTGTAGAGTGCATCAGTATTGTGTGACCAGTCTAGTTTATTGTTCAGATGAATACCCAGGTACTTATAGGATGTCACCATCTCGATGTCTGTTCCCTGTATATTTACTGGTACTGTGAGGGGCTGCCCATGCCTGCGGCAGTCCACCACCAGCTCCTTAGTTTTCCTCGCGTTGATCTGGAGGCAGTTCCGATGGCACCAGTCCACGAAGTCCTGGATAAGCCCTCTGTACTCAGCTTCATCTCCATTGGAGATGAGGCCAACGATCGCAGAGTCATCAGAGAACTTCTGTAGATGGCAGTGTGTTGTGTTGTGTGAGAAGTCCGCAGTATAAAGGGTGAACAGGAAGGGAGCCAGCACCGTTCCCTGGGGGGCCCCCGTGCTACTGATGATCGTGTCGGACACACAGTCCCGGGTTCTCACAAACTGAGGCCGGTTCGTGAGGTAGTCCAGGATCCATGATGACAGGTGCTGGTCCACCCCTGCGCGCAGCAGCTTGTCCTTCAGGATCATCGGTTGGATGGTGTTGAAAGCACTGGAGAAGTCAAAGAACATGATCCTCACCACATTCCCGGGCTTCTCCAGGTGGGACAGAGAACGGTGAAGGAGGAAGATCACCGCATCCTCCACCCCAATGCCATGCTGGTAGGCGAACTGGAGTGGATCCATCGCTGGTTCCACCAGGGGGCGGAGGTGAGCAAGGAGCAGTCTCTCCAGGGTCTTCATCAAGTGGGACGTCAAGGCCACCGGTCTGTAGCTGTTCAGGTCTTTGGGGTGGGAAGTTTTTGGTACAGGTACCACACAAGATGTTTTCCACAGCTGTGGTACCCTCCCCAGTTTCAGGCTCATGTTGAAGATATACGTCACAATCCCACACAGCTGGTCTGCACAGGACTTGAGGAGCTTTGCGCTGATGCCGTCCGGTCCCGGCGCCTTCCTCGCCTTGATCTTCCTCAGCTCCGTCCTCACCTGGGTCCTGGTCAGGGTCAGGATGGGGGGCTGTGTGTTGGGAGTGGGGGGGTGTTGGTGGAGTGGGGAGTGGGCAGCAGGACTTGATTTCTTTAGAGGCAGCAGTGGTTGTTGTGCAGTCAGGGGGGAGGGCGGTTGGTCAAATCTATTGAAAAACAGATTCAGGTTGTTCGCCCACTCCCTGCCCCCTGTGGCCTGGGGGGAGGTATTCTGGAGCCCCGAGATGGTTTTGAGGTTTCTCCAGACCCCGCTGATGTCGCTCTGTTGCAGCTTGTCCTCCATCTTCTTCCTGAAGCTGTCCTTGCCTTCTCTGATCTTTCTCCTCAGCTCCCTCTGTACGGACTTCAGCATCTCCCTGTTCCCTGACCTGAAGATCCTCTTCTTCTCTCTCAGAAGTGTTTTTATCTCAGGGTTGATCCAGGGTTTGTTGTTTGAGTGACGCCGTATGGTCTTGGTGGGAACGGATTTGTCCACACAGAAGCTGAGGTAGCCCGTGAAGGTGTGAATGAGGCCATCGATGTCCTCACCATGTGGATCGCAGAGCTGCTTCCAGGCGGTGGCTTCAAAACAGCCCTTTAGGGTGTCCATTGTCTCCTCAGACCATAACTCCACAGTGTGCATGGCCGGAGGTTGTCTGTGCACTAGGGGTTTGTACACCGGCCGGAGATGAACCAAGTTGTGATCCGATCTCCCGAGTGGGGGGAGTTGTGATGAGGTGTACGCCTCCTTAGTGTTTGCGTAGAATAAATCCAGTGTTTTATTGTCTCTAGTGTGGCATGTGACATACTGGGTGAACGTGGGTAGAATGGGAGACAGTGAAACATGGTTGAAATCGCCTGAGATGAGGAGAAGAGCATCTGGGTGTTCTGTCTGCAGCCTGCTGGTTACTGAATGGATGACGTCACGTGCTGTCCCAGCGTTCGCCGTCGGATTTGCATAAACAACAATGCAGATCACGTGTGAGTGTTCTCTCGGGAGATATGTAGGCCTCATGCTAACAGCTAGCAACTCAATGTCTTTGCTGCAGTGTCGTTGTTTAACAGTGATATGTCCCGGTCTGCACCAGTTGTTGTTAACATACATTATCACTCCACCGCCCCTAGCCTTGCCACTGTCTGGTGTTCGGTCAGCTCGTATCATATGAAAACCCTCCAGCTCAATGTTAGCATCTGCTGCTAGTTCAGTTAGCCACGTCTCAGTAAACAAAAGGAGAGAGCACTCCCGGTATGTGCTATCATAACGGGAGATAGCCGCTAGCTCATCTAACTTTCCCAGTATCGACCGTACATTTCCCATGACAACAGATGGAAGGGAGGGTCTGTACCTTATATTTTTTGTCCTCCGCCTTACTCCAGCCCGGCAGCCGCGGCGTTTTCGCCTCAGTTCTCTCGGTATGTCGAGTTTTTCCAATGGGACCGGGTGGCGGTTGAATGCTAGCAGCTGTTCTCTGCTGTATCGTATCCTGCTATAAACAGTGGCTCCGTCCACCGGCTCAGGAGACATTTAGGACGATCTGTGTGTCCGTGATATAAGTGGGGTGAAAAAAAAATCTGGCACTAATTTAGAGGACACATGTACCTGATTGACTCAATGTCAGTAATAACACTTTATATTGTAACTTGTCCAACTTAGTGCATTTATTCCTCCCTCACTCACTCACTACCGGAATGGTGGCTCAGTTGGTAGAGCATCTGCCCCACACCTGGGAGGCTGGGGCTCAAATCCCAGCTGGGTCACACCAACACGGGGTAAAAATGGTACTTTCTGCCCTCTAGCTTGGTGCTCTGCATAATAGAATGAGGAAAGGTGGGCAGAGAGGAGTGGCGACCCCTGTCCTGTATAAGCCAAGAAAGGCACAATCTTGTTCCCGAGGTGACTTGACCGCAAAAAAAAAAAACCCTCACTCACATTTAGCCAAGTTTATTTATAAGCACAGTTGAACAATGAGGTTGACCAGTGTCCAAAAAGTTTTCAATCCTGATTTAAATAAATAACGACAAATTCACAATATACTTTTAATGTTTGCACAACTGCATTTCATGGTCTCAGCAGGTGTTCTGCAGTGTCAAAGTTGAATCTAATCTAATTAATCAATTTAGTCGAATGTTTGATATTTTGTAACACCCTAAATGCCAATAGCATACATCGTGCATGGAAATATCTGACTGGGGCATGCTTAAAGGAGCCACGCATGATCTGGATGAGTACACGGACACTGTGAACTCATATATCCACTTTTGTGAAGAGAACATTCTTCCATCACGCACCAGGGTGAGTTACTCTAATGACAAACCCTGGTTCACAGCTAAGCTCAGACAGATCAGGAAGGAGAAGGAAGCAGCGCTGAAAAGTGGAGACAGGGACTGCTACAGGGAGGTTAAATACCGGTTTAACAGAGAGCTGAAGAGGGCTAAATCTGTGTACTCAGAGAGACTCCAGCAGCAGTTCACTGCTAATGATTCGGCTTCCGTGTGGAGAGGACTGAGGCAGATCACCAACTATCGGCCTCAGGCTCCTAAAGGTCAGGATGACAAAGCCCTTTGTCAGAGACTGTCCCAACACTATGCCCGTTTTGACACCTCGTCATCTGTGTCCAACTCCCCCCCTCCCTCCAGCTCCACAGCCTCCACATTCCCTACTTCATTTAAGGCACCCCCCCCCACCTCCCCCCCTCCCCTTATCATCAGTGAGCAGGATGTGCTCAAGCAGTTCTCCAGACTGAACCCGCGCAAGGCCCCCGGCCCAGACGGCGTGTCTCCCTCCACCCTGAGACTCTGTGCGAAACAGCTGGCTCCTGTATTCACAGACATTTTTAACACCTCCCTTAAGTTATGCCACGTGCCGTCCTGCCTCAAATCCTCCACCATCATCCCTGTCCCCAAGAAGCCACGGATCACTGGACTTAATGACTACAGACCTGTAGCGCTCACCTCTGTAGTCATGAAGTCCTTTGAGCGCCTGGTCCTGTCCCACCTCAAGTCCATCACCACCCCTCTCCTGGACCCGCTGCAGTTTGCCTACCGAGCCAACAGGTCTGTAGACGATGCAGTCAACCTGGCCCTCCACTCCATCCTGCAGCACCTGGACTCCCCGGGAACCTACGCCAGGATCCTGTTTGTGGACTTCAGCTCCGCATTCAACACCATCCGCCCCGCTCTGCTCCGGGACAAGCTGTCCCTGCTCAACGTGCCTGACTCCCTCTGCAGGTGGATCATCGACTTCCTGACGGACCGGAGGCAGCATGTGCGGCTGGGAAAGACTGTCTCAGACTATACTAGCATCAGCACCGGATCACCCCAGGGCTGTGTACTTTCCCCCCTACTCTTCTCCCTTTACACCAACTCCTGCACCTCCAGCCACCAGTCTGTCAAGTTGATCAAGTTTGCGGACGACACCACCCTCATCGGGCTCATCTCCAACGGCGACGAGTCCGCCTACAGGAGAGAGGTGGCCCAGCTGGCGTCCTGGTGCAGCAATAACAACCTGCAGCTGAACGCTCTGAAGACAGTGGAGATGATTGTAGACTTCAGGAAAGTCACTACTCCTCTGCCCCCCCTCACCCTCTCAGGCTCTCCCATCACCACTGCTGATTCCTTCCGCTTCCTAGGCACTACCATCACCAGGGACCTCAAATGGGAGCTGACCATCAGCTCACTCATCAAAAAAGCCCAGCAGAGGATGTTCTTCCTGCGGCAGCTGAGGAAGCTCAAGCTACCCACCAAGATGTTAGTGCAGTTCTACACAGCCATCATCGAGTCCATCCTCACCACCTCCATAACCGTGTGGTACGCAGGAGCCACTGCCAGGGACAGACTAAGGCTGCAGCGCGTCGTGCGCACTGCTGAGAAGGTGATCGGCTGCAAGCTCCCATCTCTCCAGGATCTGTACATCTCCAGGACCCGGAGGCGTGCTGGCCGGATCATAGCCGATCCCTCACACCCTGGTCATGTACTGTTTGCCCCCCTCCCCTCTGGTAGAAGACTTCGGTCCATCCAGACTAAAACCTCCCGTCACATGAACAGCTTCTTCCCCTCTGCCATTAGACTGCTGAACACTAAGTGACTCTCGTGCACCATGTACAGCAGCTCAACCAGACTCATGTCAATCATCACTGTTTTCTTCCTGCATTACCGACTGCACTATATAGTTCTCCACAGTATCTGCTGCTGGCTAATATATATTTTAACTGTTGACCAGTATCACTTAATCTTATCCTACACTTTATTACATGTATAGTTTATTTCTCTTATCTTATCATGTTTAATGTTGCAGCATTGTACCGAGACAAATTCCTAGTTTGTGTACTACATGAACAATGGCAATAAACCTGATTCTGATTCTGATTCTGATTTATTACATGATTGGCTGTTTAAAATGGTTGAAAGCACAGAGCCAATTTAATCACAAATGTTACACAGTTTACGTTTAACAGTTGTGATTTCCAAAATTCAACATTGGATTGGATTTATATTCAGTAAGTGAACCATTTAACACTTTATTTAACATTTTAAAATCCCCTCTTCAGTCTCACAGTCAGCCAATATTTCAATACCACTTATGTTTCCTCCATTCCCTTTTTTCCACCCACCTGTGCTACAGCTTTTATATTTAAATTCAATGCCCAGCTATTCGCAGAGCAACAGGCCTCTTTTCATCTTTCACGCTACCTTGTACCACACTTGGTCACCTATCAAAACAGCCACTTTCCTCGTCTTCCATTTCTCCATACAGTGTAGCATACTTACTTTTACAAAGACCATCTTGAGCGCACTCAATACAATGATCTGGGCAGTGATGACATTCTGTGCCATTAGGATAAAAGCGCTCTGGACAGTTGGACCTGCAGGAGTTGTTCAGCAGCAAGTACGGCCTCTCACAGCTCAGACAGTAAGTGGGATTTCCTGCACAAGATCCACATCCCATTGCACATGGCTGGCAAATGTCACCCTTTGGCATCCCTCTTAGGAAGAAGCAAAGAAATGAAAGACATGGTATCAGTGATGTGTTATTGTAGTGTGTTTTCTTCTGCAAAATAAATAACTAATGTGAGAACAGAAGCACCTGTGACATTCATCCACACACGCTCCATTTTCCCGATAGAGTCCATTGTGACACTGCAGGCACTGTTGGGCCTTGTGGCACAAGGCACACCCTTTAGAGCAGGCCTCACACTGGCCAGATGTAGTGTTAGCAAAAGTATCAGATGGACAGTGTGACTTGCAAGTGTGTTCAGGAGTCAGAAACCAGCCTAAATGCAAAAGAGATAAATTGCACACCTGATACAAGAACAATGAATACACAATCACAATGTTAGAGAACATGCACAGCATATGTTTACCTGGGTGGCAGCTTTCACACTCATTTTGTTCTTTACCAGAGCAAGTGTCACAGGAGGTGTGACACGACTGACGTTTAAACTGACCTGATGGGATTAAATAGCAATTAATTTGCTTTATCTAGATATGAACTCTTAAAAAGCAAACTAAATTAAATTGTCACCCAAAACAGAAGCCTAATGGTAAACAACAATCACTTTCAAGGTGAAAATGAAATTTTTCATACTGTTTCTGAAATGCATATCAGAGATCGCAGCAAGCCGTCTGCTCTCCAAACACTCTCCATTCTTCAGTGTGAACCCTTCTTTGCAGGTGTCACAATCTTCAAATCGTGGCCCTCTGCAGGTGCGACAGTTACGGTGACACAGCTCACACTCCCGACTCTCCTCGTCCACAAAGAAATCTTCCCCACAGTGATCCACACACCCTCCATCTGGACACATTAAAAAAACATAGTATATTGAGGAGATTCTATGTTACTGGTCTATGCTACATTACAATAGGGAATACAGTATATTTTCATAATTGCTTAACGCACTGATTTGCAGTCCTTACTAACTGGGGTGGATATGTGTTGTTTAAGACACACCTATAGATGCACTGGGACACATCATCAGTGATGTACCTGAGCTCATTGGGTGTTTCGGGTCTTTCAACATCATACACCCTCACTCAGGCGACCCAGTCAGGGTTGATCAGGCCCTGGCTTGTGTCCCAGCAGCAGTACTGGCCCATGAATCACTCCTCTTGAGCCACAGCCATCTGGAGGCCCTTTCTGCTGCCTCCATGGTTGATTTTATGGCTTTTCTTCTGGTGACCCCAGTAATACCAAGCAGTTTGTACACCTTATGCAGTGATTGACCAGCGAAGCCTCTGCAACCCACTTCAATGGGCTCACAACGCGTCTTCCAGCCTGCCCTCCTGCATTGCTCCACCAGCTCCTGGTACCTGGTACTTTGCCTCTTCAATTCGGTCCTCCCACGGAATTGTAAGCTCTAGCAGCAAAACCTGCTTTGAGGCAATAGATGTTAATACCATGTCTGCTCTCAAGGAAGTTGTTGTGACGTGGTCTGGCAACTTCAGCTGTCTCTCCAGATCTACTCAGAGCTCCCAGTCCAACGTCAAGTTCAGCAATGTATGTACAGGTTTGGGTTGAATACATGGCTGCTCTCTGGCTCTGACAAAGCTGATGTTTTCTCGCTGGTGGACCAGCTTGTTGTTAACCATGATGTTTGAGATGGTTCTGCTATGGACTTGAGGATCTGGTCATGCTGCCAGTGGTAGCAGCTGTCACTCAGGGCTGTTGGGCGGCTACTTAAAATATGCTCTAGGCAACCCCTTCCTGAGCACAGAGGACAAGTTGGTGAGTCCTTTTTCCCCCAGATGTAAAGATTTGTAGGGCTGGGAAGAACATCATAGACTACATGTATCAAAAATTTTATTAGTTCTGATTCTGCTTGCCAGATCTCGGTCCAGGAAATCTTTCTCTCAATTGCACCTTCCCACCTTGTCCATGCACTCTGTTGCCGCATGGCCACCATCTTGGTGGTTCTCTCCTCTTCAACACCAGCTCCAACTTCATTTAAGACCATCTGGCATCTTTCTTTGCCATGGACATTGTCGTACTGGGGCTGGGTGATGGCTCCTATACCAGCTCGGCCCATAGCCACAGTGTCCACCAAAGCCTCATGTCTTAGTCGTGACTCAGCCACTTCCAGACCTTTCTGAGCACTCCACTTCCTACTCGTCCGGACAAGAATGTCAGCTGATGCTACTTATGAGTCCTTGGAGTCCCGGTATAACAAAGCCTCCCTTGTGCACAATACCTTGAACTCTTTCTCAAGACTGCTGAAAGGGAGCTGGAGCTTGTTCCTCTTCCCATAGAGTGCTGTGCTGCTCAAGCTATGTGGCAGACCCAGCCATCTACGAAGGTAACTGCTGATCTTCCTCTCCATATTCTCCACCGCTGATAGTTACCTCATACACTAAAAGTGGCCATAGGACTCGAGGTAAGATGCCATGTTGGTAAATCCAGGCCTTTTATTAGCCTGGTAGACCTGACTTATCAACACTAGTGAGCCAACAGTCCAACTCCTTCATGGTCGCTCTGATAGCAGCTATATCCTTGAGGCTGCAGTCAAAAACCTTATCAAGGCTCTTGACTGGTTTCTCAGTGATGGGTGGAATTGTGATGCCATCCAGTTGAAATCAAAATTTGTCAACCACCTTTCCCTTTCTCAGCACCATGGATCTGGATTTGGATGGTTTAAAACTCATACTGGCCCAAGATATGAGGTTTTCCAGACCCTGGAGAATCCACCGGCTTCCTGGAACTGATGTGGTGACTGTGAGGTCGTCCATAAAGGCTCTTGTGGGAGGCTGTCGCACATCAGATTTGGACCGGGGGCCTCTGCACTTGGCTTCTACTAGCTTAACTACCATGTTCATGGCAAGGGCAAAGAGAATAACTGAGATTGTGCTCCCAGTTATAATCCCCTTCTCTAGCCAATGCCATCCTGATGTAAAATTCCCAGCAGTAACTCTAAGTCTGAAACTCCCATAGTAGTTCAGGATGAGATCCTTGATCTTACTGGGTACATGGTGTCAGTCCAGGGTTGTTTCCATGAGTTTGTGTGGAATGGAACCATAAGTGTTGGCCAAATCAAGCTAAAGCATCATGAGATCACCGTTCCCCTCACGGGCCTCCCTGATGAGTTGTGTGATGACCCCAGTATGTTCCAGACACCCTGGAATTCCTGGGATGCCACCTTTCTGAATTGAGGTGTCAATGTAGCCATTTTTTAAGAGAAAGACTGTCAACCGTTTAACTAAATCACTGAAAAAGATCTTGCCCTCCACACTAAGAAGTGAGATGACTCTAAACTGCTCTAGCTTGGTAGACTTTTCCTCCTTCGGAATCCAGACTCCTTCTGCTTGCCTCCACTGGACTGCCACTCTTCCCCTGCGCCACACTGCTCGTAGGATCTTCCAGAGAACTCTGGGAAGTTCTGGACAGCGCTTATACACCTTATAAGGGACACAACTTGGTCCTGGTGCAGAGCTGGATCTGGCTGCTTTCTCCACCTCTTGTACCTCCTTCCATAAAGGCTCACTGATGTTGAACTCCACTGATGGAGAAGGTACATTCAATATGGCTTGAAGGGGGAGAGGTCCTAAGTCTTTTTCCCTCTGTGCATCACTTAGTGCATTATGCAAGGAACTATCAGCTTCCTCCTTTGAGCAAGTCAGTCGTCCATTGCACTTCTGCCCTAAGAGTTGTTAAGTAAACCCAAAGGGGTTAGCAATAAATGCTGTAAATAGATAAAGGCATCACAGTGGGTTTGCATTGCTTGTAGTATCTAGTTATATTTTTTTGTTATATTGCACCTGGCCAACAGAGAAATAGATCTGTTTTTTTGTATTTAATGTGGTAGTAGTATTTAAGTAAAAAAGAAAAAGTGAAGGTATACGATTGTGTCAAGACGTGGGTTGGGGCCTTGTCCTTGCCTTGTGTTATAATTTATGTTTCTTGTCACTTGGACATGGTCTCCAACCCACATCCTTGCTTTAACTTTATTTTCTGGGTTTCTGTATTCACTATTGTTTATTATCATGGTCCTGTTTGTCATTTTGAGTATTGTATTCATGTTGTATCTTGGGTTTGAATTTAATGTGTGTTTATGTGCACCTTAGTCTTGCTTGGTCTTTGCATTGTTAATTTCCTGATTTGTCAAGGCTGTTTTGTATTCTGTTGATTAGTGTTCACCTGTTGTTTAAGGGATGCAGCCCCTCATCTGGGTGCTGCGTCATGAGTCATTATGGCGTGAATCCACATGCTTCTGCCTGACCTGTTCTGATCCAAGTCTGTAAGTTTCTGTCTGCAATGCCAAGTCTTAGTCTGTTTTTTGTGTTACAGCTCCCACGCTGCTTTATTTTGTGTTAAATAAACAACGTTAAATGCTTGCTACGTGTATGAGTCCAGCTCTCTGCCCAGCCAGGGTGCAAACCATTACAGAATGGGAAACTGAAAATTCGACATGGATTTAAAAATTAAAAAACACTTTGAAGTGCTTGAATTTGTTCTAGTAACATGGAACTTCTAATAGCTTCGTGGTGATGTACAGTCGGTAATGCAATTTTAAAAATACTGGCGGTTGCCAGTGGTACCCCTCAGCCTGCTGGCATTAAGAACACTGTCTGGCTGAATTTTTGTTTAAAGTCACCCAAACTCAAAATCGTCCCAGATTTTTCATAGGCACAACTATGGAATCAATATGAAAAGCCTACGTCATTTCATTCACAAGCTATCACACATTCAAGGTTTATTGAGAGCTGACCTCGAATTCATCTCAGATTATAAACAGAACTGCCTGTTTTCCACTAGCCCAGCACACCTCGGTACGGCTCAATTCACTTCAGTACGGCTCGGAATGCTTCTGTCTCCATTAGCACGGTGTTGTGCTTGTGCTGTGATGGTTTGTGTTAGGAGGTTTTAGAAGCAGGGCAGCAGCAGATTCTCAGCGAGGCGGGGCCACACTCCCGTGACGTTACACACCCGACTGAGTCCTTATTTACACGAGACAAAAAATGGAGGATCCAAGGATTATTGCCTTGCTCGCTCTGTGGTTTTATCTCACAATTAATTTTATCTCATAATTAAGCTGCAACAACACAAGTCACTTTTGTTTTGAATTAACTGCCAAATGACCTAGAAATAATGAGCTGAAACTTGTTTTTATTCGTATTAAATAATGAGACGGTGGCACACTGTCCAACACCAAATTGTATTATTTTTTACATCCTAGGGCATTTTGGATGTACTGAATTAAAAAAAAATCATGTTTTTCACCTTCAGGTCAACGTTTGGAACAACAGTATTATTATTTTCCGTTTAGATGATGCTACACTCCTTCTAAAGTATTGTAAATCTCTGAATTTGGAATGCCGATAGAACATTCAATTTACATATACTTGTACCTACTTTGACTTGGTGCTAATTTTTTATGATATTTCAATAAAAAGAACAGAAAGCTTACAAAAAGATTTCTTTTTTGGTCTAGTTAAAAATTACATTACCTTTACAATGGTTGACCCTGACAGGATGATCAGCATCATTTTAATCAGACTAGGCAATGGAAATTCTATGTAATTATACTGATTTATAATTCAGTGTTATAACAGACAAACCACACTTTCCAAAACAATTCCATTTTATTATATACAAAATATTAAAATAAAAAAAAACTTTGCAACACAACATGAAGGTTAATCGACATTTTATAAACGCCGACCACTGAGTGCTGAGGCTCGGTTGAATTAATCCATCTCTGCCAGCTCTGGTTCAGGAAGGCTCGGTTGAATAATCCATGCGGGCTGTCGCGGCGGACGCGTGGGATGATTCTACAAGGAAAATGCACACAATAAAATACAGCACGAAAGTGCAATATTTACAGAAAAGACAATAGTTTTTAACAAGAATACATAAGCTTATTTCAGCGTATTGTTCACATGAATAATTAAAATAAAAGCTTTAGTCCGCAGTGTGCTGCAATAAAGCAGCGATCCATCCACAAATGAACAGCTTTTTTATTGCATAAATAAACTGAGCGTCTTACCGAATATATTTGCGAAAAAACGCACAATAAAAAAAAATTAAAACTCACCGTTAAAGGACTCCGATGTCGAGACCTCCCGGTATATTTTTTCATTCCGGGCGGCTCCGTCTAACTCGCACTGAATACGTTCATCTGACAATCCAGTGAGCAGACACTGCACCTCCTTATTGGTCCATGGAACACCCTTATTACGCGAAGCCATTTTTGATAGAGAATAAATGAAAATAGCACAGCAATACACTGAAAAGAAACCGCCAACAGTGGTTGCGTGCTGAGTAAAGGCGGTCGTGAAGATTCTTTTTTTTTTTTTTTTTCAAAAACTTTATTGAGAAGGTCGTGAAGATTTGGTAGATGAGGAGGAGGAGAGGGGCGGTTACAACCTGACCAATCAGCGCCGGCTACGACCTGACCAATCAGCAGCGACCAGTCTGTTAACGTCACAACACGGCACAGCTCAGCACTGCTGTACCCTGCCCTGGAGCGGGGCTGAGAATCGCGGCTGTTAAACCGTGTTGGGGCTTGTGGAAAAGCGTACAAAGCGTGCTGAGCCGTCCCGTGTCGCGCTAAAGCGTGCTAGTGGAAAAGGGCCTTAAGGTATCAATGTGAAACATGTCAGTCATTTAAGGCCCTTTTCCACTAGCACGCTTTAGCGCGACACGGGACGGCTCAGCATGCTTTGTACGCTTTTCCACAAGCCCCAACACGGTTTAACAGCTGCGATTCTCAGCCCCGCTCCAGGGCAGGGTACAGCAGCGCTGAGCTGTGCCGTGTTGTGACGTTAACAGACTGGTCACCGCTGATTGGTCAGGTCGTAGCCGGCGCTGATTGGTCAGGTTGTAACCGCCCCTCTCCTCCTCCTCATCTACCAAATCTTCACGACCTTCTCAATAAAGTTTTTGAAAAAAAAAAAAAAAAAGAATCTTCACAACTGCCTTTACTCAGCACGCAACCACTGTTGGCGGTTTCTTTTCAGTGTATTGCTGTGCTATTTTCATTTATTCTCTATCAAAAATGGCTTCGCGTAATAAGGGTGTTCCATGGACCAATAAGGAGGTGCAGTGTCTGCTCACTGCATTGTCAGACGAACGTATTCAGCGCGAGTTAGACGGAGCCGCCCGGAATGAAAAAATATACCGGGAGGTCTCGACATCGGAGTCCTTTAACGGTGAGTTTTAATTTTTTTTTATTGTGCGTTTTTTCGCAAATATATTCAGTAAGACGCTCAGTTTATTTATGCAATAAAAAAGCTGTTCATTTGTGGATGGATCGCTGCTTTATTGCAGCACACTGCGGACTAAAGCTTTTATTTTAATTATTCATGTGAACAATACGCTGAAATAAGCTTATGTATTCTTGTTAAAAACTGTTGTCTTTTCTGCATATATTGCACTTTCGTGCTGTATTTTATTGTGTGCATTTTCCTTGTAGAATCATCCCACGCGTCTGCCGCGACAGCCCGCACGGATTATCCAACCGAGCCTTCCTGAACCAGAGCTGGCAGAGACGGATTAATTCAACCGAGCCTCAGCACTCAGTGGTCGGCGTTTATAAAATGTCGATTAACCTTCATGTTGTGTTGCAAAGTTTTTTTTTATTTTAATATTTTGTATATAATAAAATGGAATTGTTTTGGAAAGTGTGGTTTGTCTGTCATAACACTGAATTATAAAACAGTATAATTACATAGAAATTCCACTGCCTAGTCTGATTAAAATGATGCTGATCATCCTGTCAGGGTCAACCATTGTAAAGGTAATGTAATTTTTAACTAGACCAAAAAAGAAATCTTTTTGTAAGCTTTCTGTTCTTTTTATTGAAATATCATAAAAAATTAGCACCAAGTCAAAGTAGGTACAAGTATATGTAAATTGAATGTTCTATCGGCATTCCAAATTCAGAGATTTACAATACTTTAGAAGGAGTGTAGCATCATCTAAACGGAAAATAATAATACTGTTGTTCCAAACGTTGACCTGAAGGTGAAAAACATGATTTTTTTTAATTCAGTACATCCAAAATGTCCTAGGATGTAAAAAATAATACAATTTGGTGTTGGACAGTGTGCCACCGTCTCATTATTTAATACGAATAAAAACAAGTTTCAGCTCATTATTTCTAGGTCATTTGGCAGTTAATTCAAAACAAAAGTGACTTGTGTTGTTGCAGCTTAATTATGAGATAAAATTAATTGTGAGATAAAACCACAGAGCGAGCAAGGCAATAATCCTTGGATCCTCCATTTTTTGTCTCGTGTAAATAAGGACTCAGTCGGGTGCGTAACGTCACAGGAGTGTGGCCCCGCCTCGCTGAGAATCTGCTGCTGCCCCGCTTCTAAAACCTAACACAAACCATCACAGCACAAGCACAACACCGTGCTAATGGAGACAGAAGCATTCCGAGCCGTACTGAAGTGAATCGAGCCGTACCGAGGTGTGCTGGGCTAGTGGAAAACAGGCTTTACACACGTGGACAAAATTGTTGGTACCCCTCTGTTAACAAAAGGAAAAACCCACAATGGTCACAGAAATAACTTGACTCTGACAAAAGTGGTAATAAATAAAAATTCTATGAAAATTAACCAATGAAAATCACACAATGCTTTTGAATTGTGGTTCAACAGAATTATTTTAAAAAAACAAACTCATGAAACAGGCCTGGACAAAAATGATGGTGCCCTTAACTTAATATTTTGTTGCACAACCTTTTGAGGCAATCACTGCAATCAAACGATTTCTGTAACTGTCAGTGCGACTTCTGCACCTCTCAGCAGGTATTCTGGCCCACTCCCCATGAGCAAACTGCTTCAGTTGTCTCAGGTTTGAAGGGTACCTTCTCCAGATGGCATGTTTCAGCTCCTTCCACAGATCTTCAATAGGATTTAGATCAGGGCTCATAGAAGGCCACTTTAGAATAGTTCAATGTTTCGCTCTTAGCCATTCTTGGGTGTTTTTAGCTGTGTGTTTTGGGTCATTATCCTGTAGCAAGACCCATGACCTGCGACTGAGACCAAGCTGTCTAACACTGGGCAGCACATTTCTCTCTAGAATACCTTGATAGTCTTAAGATTTCATTGTACCCTGCACAGATTCAAGACACCTTGTGCCAGATGCAGCAAAGCAGCCCCAGAACATAACAGAACCTCCTCCATGTTTCACAGTAGGGACAGTGTTCTTTTCTTGGTATGCTTCATTTTTGCGGCTGTGAACATAGAGCTGATGTGCCTTGCCAAAAAGTTGCAGTTTTGTCTCGTCTGTCCATAGGACATTCTCCCAGAAGCTTTGTGGCTTGTCAACATGCAGTTTGGCAAATTCCAGTCTGGCTTTTTTATGATTTGTTTTCAACAGTGGTGTCCTCCTTGGTCGTCTCCCATGAAGTCCTCTTTGGATCAAACAATGACGGATGGTGCAATCTGACACTGATGTACCTTGACCTTGGAGTTCACCATGAATGTGTTTAGAGGTTGTTCTGGGCTCTTTTGTTATCATTCATATTATCCGTCTCCTCCTGCGGCCACGTCCAGGGAGGTTGGCTACAGTCCTATGGCTCTTAAATTTCTGAATAATATGTGCAACTGTAGTCACAGGAACATCAAGCTGCTTGGAGATGGTCTTTTAGCCTTTACCTTTAACATGCTTGTCTATAATTTTCTTTCTAATCTCCTGAGACAACTCTCTCCTTTGCTTCCTCTGGTCCATGTTTATTGTGGTACACACCATGTCACCAAACAGCACAGTGACTACTTGTCACCCTTTAAATAGGCCGACTGACTGATTACAAGTTTGTAGACACCTGTGATGTTAATTAGAGGACACATCTTGGTTGAACATGTCCCTATGATCACATTATTTTCAATCTTTTTCTAGGGGTACCATCATTTTTGTCCAGGCCTGTTTCATGAGTTTGTTTTTTAAAGTAATTCTGTTGAACCACAATTCAAAAGCATTGTCTGATTTTCATTGGTTAATTTTCATAGAATTTTTTATTTATTACCACTTTTGTCAGATTCAAGTTATTTCTGTGACCATTGTGGGTTTTTCTTTCATTAACAGAGGGGTACCAACAATTTTGTCCACGGCTGTATAGGGTGGCTCAACTTAGCACACAGGTTGACCACAGGAGTACCATATTTGGCTATGCTTTTGGGATCAAAAGGTCAAGGTAACAGGGTCATAAAAGGTCAGAATCAGCTTTGGCTTACAGTGACTTCATTATGAGAGAACCACCACATTTTAACACACCCTAGAATGGGTCTGGGACACTTCTTGAATGTCCAATGATCTCAACCTTGCATTTGACCTTAAAGACTGGTAAGGTCTGAAAATATGTCATGGTGTCTCATCAGAATTAAAGCAGAAAGTCAACCATGGATTTTCCCTACTGTATGACATTCCAACAGGGATAGGACTGTAAGGTGTGGGTCTGCATCTCTGTTGAGTGCAATTCTAGTTTATCAAGAACTATTGCCTCAACCTGCCTTCCATGTCTATATAAATAATTTGACATTTACTCTAGAATTCAAAGTCAAACTATAAATGGTGTAAAGGTTACCAGAGAGAAAGTATCCCTCTTCACACCAATAGCACTGGTACTCGTCACAGACTTGACATTGTTTGTCTTCACATGGGGCACACACCATGGTGTCGCTCACACTGTAGGTCTTGTCTGGACAGGACTGATGACATTCATGACCTAACCTGGCAGACAAAATGAGAATATCAAGATGATGACCTGCTGAGGTTCTACAGCCCCATAAATAATAAATAACATGCATTAATCTGAGAGACTTACTGGTAGTAGCCATCTTCACACTTGATGCAAACTGTCTCCAACTTCAGATCTTCTGAATCATCTGTGGTGAAAAGCAGTAATTAAAATAATTTACACCACGTGAAAACTGATTAAAGCATGCTCTGTTTACAATTTCAAATCACATTCATTTTTTTCCTGTTATTCCAGTGTTTATCACTGATTTTATGGCCTTCAACACTAGATTTCAGGGGCCATATGCTCAAACATTCTGAAAATCTTCTCGGAGAGCTTGTATCTTAGCTTAAAAATTCCTATAAAGGAGTCCTAGCTTGAAAGTGATTAAGGAGCACTCAGAAAATCCAAAAACTTTTATCTTAGTGAGGAGGTGTGGCTGACCCCATTACTAGATATGACGCTGTCTATTGAGAGCTGTGATTGGTCAGTATGGGGGGGGGGGGGGTAGCAGTTAAAGCTTATGGTGTACAAAACTTTCAATGGTGCACAGATGTCATCTAAATCTCAAATATCACAGCAACCAAACCTTGGACATATCTACAACAGTAACACAGTAAACTCAGTCCAACTAAGGAGATAATGCTTATTTTTCCAATATTTAACATGTCCCATCAGCCGCAAGGGCTGCTGTGACATGGGAAGCTGAAACAGCCCTGCCTGGCTGTAAACCCATTTACCATTCACAGCAACAGTTTACACTTTATACAGTATAAACTATTCATACTATGTGGGGTAACTAAATAGACGGTTATGCTGTTTATTCCATCTAGCTACAATGCTCCACACTGTGTATATATATTTATATATTTATGTGTACATATGTATATTCACTGCTCTTATTCTCTTATCTTCTAAATTATTGCTCTGAGTGTCGCTATCCATGTGCTGTTGCAATCCTGGAATTTCCCCATTATGGGACTAATAAAGGCTTATCTTATCTTATGAACCGAGAGGTGAGGTCTGTGCACTCGTGTGATTTTAATACAATCGACCTGAGCATTCATTCATTCATTCATCTTCAAAGGCTTAATCCTTTTTCGGATCGTGGGGGAGTTGGAGAGATCTGACTGTCTCCCTCTTAATGGCAAAAACACTTCCATCATATGAAGGAATATAATGTAGTTAAATAGATGTACTCTACTGAAGAAGACAGTATGAGGATGGACAGTGGCAGATATGAGGAATAACCACCAGTGATGTTGTGCTAGGGGGAGACGCATCTCTAATAAGATCAACTAAAAACATTATCTGGTAACGCTTTATAATACAGTCTGAAGTTATGGTACTTTCAGTGAAAGTATAGGTGTAAATCGAGAAGAACAGTGAACAATTAGGGTAACACTCCATGTTTTGTTTTGTTTTTAAGAAGTGCAGGGTGCTTTCTGTGTACTTTCATTGAAAATACACCAATACACATTATCCTAACACGATCAAACCTGTAACATTTAATGAGTTTGTTGCCATTCATTGCTTCAAGAACATTCCTCCTTTGTCTCCGTCTTTTCTCCATTTTCTTCTCTTTTAGGAAACTTCTAAGCCCCTTAAAAGTCTTCACTCCTCCTAACATGTTTTTGGCTTATAAGCACTTTTTAAGGGCTAAGATGCTTCTAAATAACTTTTGATTTTAAAAGGAGTTTCTCCTAAATTTAGGGTGGGGGAAATCTTAGAAAACGTTATAATTCTGAGAATTTTCTAAGAATTACATCACTCGGAGTATTTCTTAGCACTAGGACACTTTGTGCATATGAGCCCAGGCGTTTTACTTTGCCAGAATGAGAAGGATTTGGGAGAATTTTCACCAAATAGCCACATTGCAATTTATCTAAACCCCCATTTTTTTACCACCAGCAGGAGGCACTCTGACAACACAGATGCTCAGTTTCCTATGGAAGTGAATGGGCCTGAGCAGGTCAACTACAGTATGTGCTGATATGAATGACTGAGAAAGAAATCTAAACTGGAACAATGTAAACAAATCCCTAAAATCAGTATGTAAGTAATACAAGTGATGAGAGTTACGTAATGAGATGTGTCATTATTGTAGCTGCGTGTGTGCATGTGTGGGTTAGTTCTTATAGACTACACAACATATGCAGCCTGTATGAATAAGTAATTCGGGTGACTGTGCTAGGTTGTTTTCGTGCACGCACCAAAGCAGGAACTCATTTTCTTCCTAACTAATTATCTCCAGCTGTCAATCAAAACCATCCAACTGGTGACTGAGAGGCACATTGTCATCTTTCAGTTTGCCGACGTCAAAATATCTCAGAGGACAACGAGAGTAAAAGAGAAAGAAAGAATCAGAAAGGATGTTTTTTAAAGCTCCTTCTGCACACTTTCCCTTGGGCCCTTCATCCTCTCCAGAAAAGCCTCCATCGACCACCATTCTGCTTCCTTCCAGCACCTAAAACTTAACACTGCACTGGTTTGCACTTCAATGCACTCAACAAGCCACTACCTGTGAAAGTAATTACCCACAGAGAGAAAGACTGGGAGAAATGAGCGGTGGGAGGGATAGAGGTATAGAAGGAGAGACACCAAGTGAAGAGCCGGAAATCATGCCTGCAGGCTGTCTATGTAAGGAAGAAAATAGCGCCTGCATAAATATTAACTGCAAAAGCTGGGGGGGGGGGATTTCAACAGAATTTAAACTGGTTTACACATCCTGAGGTATTCACTTGTGGAATGTGAATAGACTCACATTTACGGTTTACATGCACTCACAAGACAAGTACATCGTTGATACAGAAAAAGAAAAGTGTGTGGCTACAATGTACTGAAGGGGACAGATTAAGCTCTGTATTCCTATTCTTGTTGTAGTTTTGCATGATTCACAGATTGAGCAATTATTTTATCCTATGTTAGGCCTTGGGGCTGTCCCTCAGTCCATACAGGCCTTACAGCAATCATTTTACCTCTTCTCTAGGAAGGCCAGTTTCTCTTAATCCAAGTCTTTTAATTGGCTACCTGCTACAAAATTTGGACCACAGACACAGGGCTGTGGATGACCATATTAAAGGGCCCTCATTGTGCAAAATGGGGTTTTCATGAGTTTTAACCTTATTAGCTATGGCTAAGGGTCACATGTATCAAAAGAAAATCAAATCAACCTTTATTGTCATGTTGCTGTACATACAACTGTAGTGCAGGCAAGATGAAATTGTGTTTCTCTTGGCATCCATATAAGTAAAAAGAACATAATTTAAGACACACTCACACACACCCTCACCCCAACACAGCCATTCACCCATCCCTGAGACATACTTGAAAACTAACTAAAACTATAATATACAAATAATATATATAATGTCCATAAGGTGCAGTAGTATGTATGAAAGATTCCGGATCAACTGTTCAGCATCCTAGCAGCTTGTGGAAGGAAGCTGTTAATCAGTCTGGTGGTTCTGCCTCTGATGCTCCGGAATCGTTTGCCAGATGGCAGCAGTTCAAAGTGTTTGTGCAGAAGGTGAGAGTGGTCCTTGACAATGTTCAGTGCCCTGCTCCTACAACGGTTCTGAAAAAGTTCTTGGACAGAGGGGAGGGAAACTCCAATTACCCTCTCAGCTCCCTTAACTATCCTCGGCAGGGCTTTTTTGTCTGACATACTGCAGCTGGAGTACCATGTTGCAATGCAGTACGTCAGAACACTCTCCACCACACCTCTGTAGAAGGTCCTGAGGATGCAGATGAGGAGAGAGGCCTGTTTGAGTTTCCTCAAGAAGTGCAGTCTCTGCTGGGCCCGCTTCCTGATCCCCAAGGAATTCCTACTCCAGGTCAGGTCCTACAACATCTGCACTCCGAGGAACTTGATGTTCACACTCTCTCCACCAAACGGCCACCGATGCTGAGAGGGACATGTTCAGGCCATGACCGCCGGAAGTCGATAATCATCTCCTTCGTTTTGTCCACGTTAAGCACCAGATTGTTCTCCCTGTACCAGCCCTCCAGGTCTCTAACTTCTTCCTTGTACATTGATCCCTCATTCCTCTGAATAAGTCCCACCACTGTGGTGTTGTCTGCAAACTTAATAATCTAGTTCCCCTCGTGTCTGGATACACAGTCATGTGTTAGAAGTGTAAACAACAGTGGACTGAGTACGCAGCCTTGAGGGGATCCGGTGCACAGCGTGATAGAGTTGGAGATGATGTTTCCAACATGGACAGACTGAGGTCTCTCGGTCAGGAAGTCAAGGACCCAGAGACATGTGGCGGTGTTCAGACCAAGAAGGAGTAATTTCTCCATCAGTCTCTGGGGAATAATGGTGTTGAATGCTGAAGTGAAATCAATGTACTGTAGCACCTTGGGGGAGCCAGATTATCTAGCATCTCAGACAGGAGACAGTGATAAGCTTGGGACAACAAAGAGCAGGAGGTTCCTGGTGAGATAGCAGGAAGGAGTCAGGGATGAAGGATGTTGAATGCAGTGTGATGCAAATGTCATGTTGTGTGTGATGTAAATGCCATGAAACATAAGAAGAGAGTTTCTGCTTAAATGTTCAGTCTGTTCTGTGCTTGAGAGATGTGAGTGTGTAATAAATCGTCTGAAATGATTCTGCCTCTGATTTCACACACTCCACACTGGTGACCCAAGACGTGTTATGGAACATGAGGCCCTCAAGGCTGCGCTCATCCATCGGACTGTGAGAGAGCAGAGAGGCTCCTGACGCGGACCGAGTTGGGAGATGGTTCGGCCGTAGACCTGATGGAGAAGATGCTGGCGTTAATGGGCATGGACGACGGGCACTTTCTGTTTGCCCACCTCTTCCTCCGGAACCTTCCGACAGTAGCGAGAGCGGTTCTGGCCAATTCGCCGTGGCTGGCCGCGTGCAACTACCGTGCGCTAGCCCAGGAGGCAGACCGGATCATCCTCACCACCAGGGCGATCACAGTCAACGCGGCAGCGGCGGAGCCCAGCGAGACGACCAGAGGAGGCGAGGAGCCACCAACAGTAGCAGCAGCGGGGCCCAAGGAGCGCCAGAGAGACACGCTCTGTTTCTACCACCGCCGTTTCGGAGAGAACACACGCAGATGTGCGCCACCGTGCCAATTCAAGCGCTCAGGAAAACGCCAAGGCCGGGGGTCAGTAGCAGCTGCGACCCTCGGTGAAGAGAACAAGCTGCTCTACTTAACGGATGCACGCTCCGGGAGGCGTTTCCTCGT
This sequence comes from Pholidichthys leucotaenia, assembly GCA_020510985.1. Taxonomy (NCBI): domain Eukaryota; kingdom Metazoa; phylum Chordata; class Actinopteri; order Cichliformes; family Pholidichthyidae; genus Pholidichthys; species Pholidichthys leucotaenia. The sequence goes on from CM035838.1 coordinate 82,304,068, forward strand.
GGACACCGGAGCCCAGAAGAGCTTCATCCGGCCGACCTACGCTGACCGGCTGGCAGGATCTAGCGGCCCCGGGATGTTGGCAGCAAACAGCTCGGATATTAAGACCTTTGGTGAGAGGACTCTGCTCTTATCTCTACACGGCCGTACATATGAGTGGACTTGCGTCGTAGCAGCACTGAATTACCAACTACTGGGGGCTGATTTTCTGTGTGTACATGGTTTACTGGTTGATGTTGCTAACAGGCGCCTGGTTAATGCACTGTCTTTTGACTCTCTCCCCTGTATAGCTCGAGTGACCCAGCCAACAGCACAAGCCAACGTCACAGCTACAGGTGGTAAGTTCGACACACTGCTCACTCAGTTCCCAGCACTCACGGTCCCGACGTTTTCCGCGGCCATCGCTAAACACGGGGTGGAGCACTTTATCACCACCACCGGGCCGCCCGTTTTTGCAAGACCTCGGCGCTTGGATGCAGCTAAACTGGCCATAGCGCGCAAGGAGTTCGCCAACCTGGAAAGGTTGGGCATCATCAGGCGCTTGAACAGCCCATGGGCATCCCCGCTACACATGGTCCCTAAGGCTGAGGGATCGTGGCGACCGTGCGGGGATTTCCGCAGGTTGAACAACGCCACAGCACACGACCGCTACCCAATTTCCCACATACAGGAATTTTCCATTCACCTCGCCGGAACGCACATTTTTTCCAAAATAGACCTGGTCCGCGGTTACCACCAAGTCCCAGTGCGCGCCGAGGACATACCCAAAACAGCAGTAATAACTCCATTCGGTCTAGTCGAGTTCCTGCGCATGCCATTCGGGTTAAAAGGAGCGGCACAGACGTTTCCACGCATGATGGATGCAGTGCTGCACGATCTCCCGTTTGTGTTCGTCTACCTGGACGATATCCTGGTAGCCAGTGCGTCCGAAGACGAACACGAAACCCACCTCACGACGGTTTTCCGGAAGTTGGAGGAGCACGGGTTAATAATCAACCCGGCGAAATGCCAGTTCGGCGTGACGGAGATTGATTTTTTTGGGGCACCGCGTCTCTCCGGAAGGAGCGATCCCGCTGCCCGACAAAGTGCGCGCCGTGGCGGATTTTCCCCGGCCTCAGACGGTCAGGGCACAGCAGGAATTTTGGGGGATGGTGAACTTTTATAACCGTTTCCTTCCCCACGCGGCGCAACTCATGCAACCATTGTACGCCGCGCTCAAGAAACAGAAACCCGCGGATAGTGTCGAATGGACCCCGGAGCGAGAGTGGGCGTTCTCGGAAGTTAAAGCAGCCCTGGCAAACGTCGCACTGCTGGTGCATCCAGACCCGACGGCCCGCATAGCGCTCACCACCGACGCTTGAGACATGGCCATAGGGGCTGTCGTGGAGCAGCGCGTCGCTGGGGCTTGGCAGCCGCTCGCCTTTTTCAGCAGAACTTTGCGCGACAGCGAACGTAAATACAGCGCGAGAGTCTTAATTGGCTAATACACTACCCACATGCCAGCACCACGAATACTTACATTGTGGAGTGTGTAAATGAAGAGGCAGATTCATTACAGACGATTTATTACACACTCACATCTCACAAGCACAGAATGGACTGACTGGTTACAGCAAGCTCTCCTTTCTATATCCCAAGTCACACTTCACAAGTTCCCTGGCACTTCACCTCACACAGCATGATATTTACACTACACTGCATTCAACCCCCTCTGTCCTTCCTTGGCATTGTTCTCCTATGCTTATTCCCTGTCTCTGTCTGAGATGCGAAATAACCTGACTTCCCCAAGGTCCCTAACCCCCCCCCCCCCCCCAGCATCTAAGACAAACATTAGTCCACACTCGCTTTTGGCTTCAGTCTCCTCCCATATCTGCTGTAACTGGGGTTTACCGCCTCCGTGGCGCTGCTGTGCCGGTGGGGGGCTGCTGGGAGCGTGTCTGACTGCGGGTGAGCCGTGGTGGAAGGGGGGGGACTTCGTTCTGCCCGTGTGGCTGCTCTGGTGAATCGTTTCCCTGGGGAGTTCTCCGTGGTGGTCTTCCACGCCAAGGGGCCCTAGCCAACAGCACTTGCTCATCCGCCACTACAAAGGCGGGTTTGAGTCCGTCTATGCCAATTTTCTCCCGTCTACCCCCCCCAAGTCTAGCACAAAATGCTTATCCCCTGTTTCCAACACTCTGAACGGTCCATCATAGGGTGGGCGCGATGGGGGGCGGTGGGCGTCGTGTCTGATGAACACGAATTGCGCGTTCTTCAAAGTTTTAGGCACGAAGGCACGCGGAAAACTGTGGTGGGCAGGGCCCGGCAGCGTGCCTGTGTTTGCGCTACACTGCAAAAGCTGAGACGGGCAGCTGCCCAATGCGGGATTCTCTGGTAGAAATTCCCCGGGCAGCCGTAGGGGCTGCGCAAAAACAAGCTCTGCCGGGGAAGCTTCCAAATCCTCTTTTGGCGCGGAGCGCAACCCCAATAAAACCCACGGCAACCTGTCTACCCAATCTGTATCCATCAGTGAAGCCCTGAGTGCTGCTTTCAGTATCTATGAAAACGCTCGCATAACCCATTAGCCTGTGGGTTGTACGCGGTTGTGCGATGAATTGTAACACCCAGGCTGCGGGCCATCGCGGACCAGAGTTCGGAAACAAATTGCGGGCCCCTGTCGGACGTAATGTCCGACGGGACTCCAAAGCGCGCCACCCATGCTGTTAAAAAAGCACGTGCTACGTCCGCGGACGTGGTTGCCACCAGCGGGACTGCTTCTGGCCAGCGCGTGGTGCGGTCCACCACTGTCAGGAGGTGCGTGCACCCCTGTGATGGCGGGAGGGGGCCCACGAGGTCCACGTGCACATGGTCGAACCTTTTAGCCAGTACCGGAAATGGCTCCAAAGGAGCCTTCGTGTGCCTGTGTACTTTGGCTCATTGGCATGCCACGCAGGCTGCAGCCCACTCTTTTACTTGTTTGCGTAGGCTCGGCCACACAAACTTCTCTTCCACCATTTTGACTGATGCGCGCTCTCCTGGGTGCACCAGAGTGTGAACCGACTCAAACACGCGGCGGCGCCACGCGACCGGGACCACTGGATCAGAATCAGAATCAGAATCAGAATCAGGTTTATTGCCATTGTTCATGTAGTACACAAACTAGGAATTTGTCTCGGTACAATGCTGCAACATTAAACATGATAAGATAAGAGAAATAAACTATACATGTAATAAAGTGTAGGATAAGATTAAGTGATACTGGTCAACAGTTAAAATATATATTAGCCAGCAGCAGATACTGTGGAGAACTATATAGTGCAGTCGGTAATGCAGGAAGAAAACAGTGATGATTGACATGAGTCTGGTTGAGCTGCTGTACATGGTGCACGAGAGTCAATAAGTCACTTAGTGTTCAGCAGTCTAATGGCAGAGGGGAAGAAGCTGTTCATGTGACGGGAGGTCACATGGGCGTCCCGTGGAAACATCGCAGATTGGGGGGGGGGGGGGGCGCCATCTTGCAGCACCCTGCTCTCCAGCCTTAACCCTATTGGTCCAGACTGGAGCGCGCGCACGTCTGCGTCGCTAATCTGCTCCGCGGCCATGGCTGCGTAATCTATCCCCACGTAGACCGGGGCCACCACGGCGTGCAAGAGGCAGTCCGCTACCACATTCAGTTTACCCGACACATGCTGAATATCGGTAGTAAACTCTGAGATCGCGGCCAGCTGTCTCTGCTGCCGGCCCGACCATGGTTCTGAAACCTTGGCCATCGTGAACGTTAGTGGCTTGTGATCTACGAACGCGGTGAAGGTGCGCCCTTCCAGCCAGAACTGGAAGTGGCGTATGGCCAGGTGGAGAGCCAGCAACTCTCTGTCGAACGCGCTGTATTTACATTCGCTGTCGCACAAAGTTCTGCTGAAAAAGGCGAGCGGCTGCCAAGCCCCGGCGACCCACTGCCCCACGACAGCCCCTATGGCCACGTCTGAAGCGTCGGTGGTGAGCGCTATCCGGGCCGTCGGGTCCGGATGCACCAGCAGTGCGGCATTTGCCAGGGCTGCTTTAACCTCCGAGAACGCCCGCTCTCGCTCTGGGGTCCATTCGACTCCATCCGCGGGTTTCTGTCGCTTGAGCACGGCGTACAATGGTTGCATGAGCTGCGCTGCGCGGGGAAGGAAACGGTTATAAAAGTTCACCATCCCCCAAAATTCCTGCTGTGCCCTGACCGTCTGAGGCCGGGGAAAATCTGCCACAGTGCGCACTTTGTCGGGCAACGGGATCGCTCCTTCCGGAGAGACGCGGTGCCCCAAAAAATCAATCTCCGTCATGCCGAACTGGCATTTCGCCGGGTTGATTATCAACCCGTGCTCCTCCAACCTCCAGAAAACCGTCCTGAGGTGGGTTTCGTGTTCGTCTTCGGACGTACTGGCTACCAGGTATCGTCCAGGTAGACGAACACAAACGGGAGATCACGCAGCACTGCATCCATCATGAGCTGGAACGTCTGTGCTGCGCCTTTTAACCCGAATGGCATGCACAGGAACTCGAATAAACCAAACAGAGTTATTATCGCTGTTTTGGGTACGTCCTCCGCGCGCACTGGGACTTGGTGGTAACCGCGGACCAGGTCTATTTTGGAAAAAATGTGCGCTCCGGCGAGGTGAACGGAAAAATCCTGTATGTGGGGAATAGGGTAGCGGTCCTGCGCTGTGGCGTTGTTCAATCTGCGGAAATCACCGCACGGTCGCCACGATCCCTCAGCCTTAGGGACCATGTGTAGCGGGGATGCCCATGGGCTGTTCGAACGCCTGATGATGCCCAACCTTTCCAGGTTGGCGAACTCCTCGCGCGCTATGGCCAGTTTAGCTGTGTCCAAGCGCCGAGGTCTTGCAAAAACGGGCGGCCCGGTGGTGGTGATAAAGTGCTCCACCCCGTGTTTAGCGATGGCCGCAGAAAACGTCAGGACCTTGAGTGCTGGGAACTGAGTGAGCAGTGCATGGAACTTACCGCCTGGAGTTGTGACGTTGGCTTCTGCTGTTGGCTGGGTCGCTCGAGCTATACAGGGGAGAGAGTCAAAGGACAGTGCATTAACCAGGCGCCTGTTAGCAACATCAACCAGTAAACCATGTGCACACAGAAAATCAGCCCCCAGGATATGGTAATTCAGTGCTGCTACGACAAAAGTCCACTCGTATGTACGGCCGTGTAGAGATAACATCAGTGTCCTCTCACCAAAGGTCTTAATTTCCGAGCCGTTTGCTGCCAACATCCCAGGGCCACTAGGTCCTGCCAGCCGGTCAGCGTAGGTCGGCAGGATGATGCTCCTCTGGGCTCCGGTATCCACGAGGAAACGCCTCCCCGAGCGCGCACCCGTCATGTAGAGCAGCTTGTTCTCTTCACCGAGGGTCGCAGCTGCTGCCGACTGCCGGTCTTGGCGTTTTCCCGAGCACTTGAATTGGCACGGTGGCGCACATCTGCGTGCGTTCTCTCCGAAGCGGCGGTGGTAGAAACAGAGCGTGTCTCTCTGGCGCTCCTTGGGCCCCGCTGCTGCTACTGTTGGTGGCTCCTCGCCTCCTCTGGTCATCTCGCTGGGCTCCGCCGCCGCCGCATTGACTGTGATCGCCCTGGTGGTGAGGATGATCTGGTCTGCCTCCTGGGCTAGCGCATGGTAGTCACGCACGGCCAGCAACGGCGAATTGGCCAGAACCGCTCTTGCCTCTGTTGGAAGGTTCCGGAGGAAAAGGTGGGCAAACAGAAAGTGCCCATCGTCCATGCCCATTAACGCCAGCATCTTCTCCATCAGGTCGACAGCCGACCCATCTCCTAACTCGGTCCGTGCCAGGAGCCTCTCCGCTCTCTCACATTCCGAGAGCGTGTAATGCCGGGTGAGCGCAGCCTTGAGCGCCTCGTATTTGTTGCAGGCTGGTGGCTGAGCAGGCTCGCTACCTGCTGGGCTGTGCGGGAGTCCAGCGCTGCTACCACATGGTAGAACTTGGTGTTGTCTGCCGTTACTCCCCGGAGGGCGAACTGGGCCTCGGTGTGGTGGAACCAAGAGCGCGGGTTGTGCTGCCAGAAATCCGGTAGCTTGACCGAAACCGCACACGCGTTGCTGGGGGTTCCAGTCCGGGCTGTCTGTGGAATGGCTGCTGCGTCGCTGGGGCTTCCCGACCGGGCCGGCTCTGGGGTTCTTGCCTCGTGTTCCATAATACATCTTGGGTCACCAGTGTGGAGTGTGTAAATGAAGAGGCAGATTCATGACAGACGATTTATTACACACTCATATCTCACAAGCACAGAATGGACCGAATGGCTACAGCAAGCTCTCCTCTCTATATCCCAAGTCACACTTCACAAGTTCCCTGGCACTTCACCTCACACAGCATGGTATTTACACTACACTGCATTCAACCCCCTCTGTCCTTCCTTGGCATTGTTCTCCCATGCTTATTCCCTGTCTCTGTCTGAGGTGCTAAATAACCTGACTTCCCCAAGGTCCCAAAACATCACCAAAAACATTCCGTCTTAACTTACCTTTTTGCAGAGTCTGGGGCTTAAGTGAAACTTTACAGCAAAAAAAAAAACACAAAAAAAAAAAACAGACACACAAGACATTTGAGCGATTTCACTCTAGACATGTCTTGTAAGTTATAAAAAAACATGTTACCGACATGTTAACAAGAAAAGTAAAACCTCAATTTTTGGTGGATGATCACTTTATAGAAAGTGAAAAAGTGATCCAGAATACACATACTGACCCAGATCACCTCCAAATCTAATGGGTTCATCCATACCCCAAGGGCCACCTCTGCTGAATATTTAATCAAAATCTGTCCACTAGTGTTTGTTTAATCCTGCTAATAGACAGACAGACAGACTGACAAACCAACATTCTGAGAGATAGGGCCTTGGAGGAGGTATGCACTTTGTGAGTGCCCTCTAGTACTGTATTTTAATGTTGCACACATAGCTTCACTAGCTGAAATGGCCTGATAAGAAACATGTCAGCGGGGCCCACAAACAAAAAATTCCTAAAACCTTGCTCCAAAAAAAGAAACCATGATGAATGTCTCCAGTTACAGGTAAAACAACATTTGCCAATTTCGTCAGCTTGAGAAAACTCTATCATTTGGCAACACAACACATACACATCATCATGCCATCATTAAAATTATGCACAACCAAAAGCACAACTAATCCACTTATAACATATTTCCAAATTTCTCAGCAGTGATAAAGAAATGTAAGGATAAGGACCTGCACTTATATAGCGCTTTTCTAGTCTCAAGGACCACTCAAAGCACGTCACTAGTACTAACCCTTTATTCTCAGGGTCTATCAAAGATGGATACCTAGGGACAATTTAGAATCACCAATTAACCTAGCACATGTCTTTGGATTGTGGGAGGAAACCGGAGCTCCCAGAGTAAACCCACGCAGCACAGGGAGAACATGCAAACTCCACACAGAAAGGTTCCCACCCCTGCCAGCCTGGGAATTCGAACCTGGAATCTTCTAGCTGTTAGGCAACAGTGCTAACCACTGTACCACTGTGCTCCCCAATCCTCTTAGCCCATGTAGTGGGGCTGAGAGGATTAAAGAATGTAAAAAACTGATGATGACCCAAAATAGATGATTTGAAGTAATTTGATGCACGAGGTAAGAATTCTTTTCAGTCCTCTCAGCATCATATTGCTGACTGTCATGCTGGCAAATTTACTGATCACAAATTTACTGGTCACTTTCGGTGACCCCGATCACGTCGGGGTCACCAGTGTGGAGTGTGTAATTGACGAGGCAGGTTTGTCTCAAGGCAGTTTATTACACATCTCCATCATAGCAAAATAGAAAGAGGACATCTCAGAAAAAACTCATCCCTTATATACCCAGGTCTCCCCACAGCTCACAAGTCACATTGCATTCAAATCAAAAGTAACAATGCATTTCCTCTTTAATCCCTTAGCATCCCCCTCACAGTCTTTGGCCCACAGAGTATCCCCCAAGCAGTCGCTTGGCACACAAAGGATCCTCCAAGTCGTCTCTTGCATACCAAAGATTACACTTTCACAGCTTCCTGTTATCTCCAAGGAAACTCTGCACTTTGTTCTTATCTAAGATGTGAGGCATTAAGTAAGTCACATGTGTGGCTACAATGTAACTCATAAAGCGTCACTATTAATTGAAACATTCAAAGCTGAGGTTGTTAGATAAGAATTATAATTTTTAAAAGAAAGCTACAATAGCCTTTCATATATGTTATTTTAAGTGATCTGACTAGGGATCATAACCTAAGACCACCCCGTCCCTCAGTTTAGAAGGGTTAGTAAAATATCAGCGTCACCATTCTAATACATGTGCATTCATGTCGCTCCAGATTTAAAGCCATTTCACATCTATCATAGATTAAAAACAAAACTGCATTGAAATCCATTTGAATATACAGTATTCAGTAGGTTCTTCTTAACATATGCACATTGCTGCAGCACATTCATGTGCATGAAAAAAGACAGAAAGAATCTAATGTTATCTAAACAGCTAGCGTAAACATCAAATGTTAGTGGCCCTCATTCATTAAAATGTAAATGTGCTAAGAGGCTAGCATGCCCAAGAAGGCTTCAAATTGCTCCACTGTCAGCCAAAAATACTGCCCAAGGTGGCTGAAGAAGAACTAAAATGGAATTTTGCACCCTGGAAATTTCACAATGGACTGGTGTGAATAGTTGATGACAGCTCTAATCCGTGCGTAATTTTGATCACGTCTCCCAGTGCAAACAAAGCTGTGGACAAAAGTTTAAAAAGCTCCTTTTAAGCTCTTTCCCTTATTGTTGGTGCTGATTTAGTCATCATTAAAATAACATTGTATAAAAATACAACATATATTAAAACAATGGGATAACACAAAAAGTGCACGCACTTATTTCCATTGTGGTTCCTTAAACGCCTCTGCACTTTGTGAGTGAGCCCTCATTGTCCTCAGCACAAAACTAAGTTGTTCTCCCATTTAAACGCTGTCATATTAATATTAAGCCTTTGATTTTTGTGTCCCTGTTTTTTAAAGGGGATGAGAGCAAAGACAGCAATTGGTTTATTTCACATTACGCCCAAAACAGACCTCTGAATAATTAAGGGCATTAGGACAGCGCCTTTGCCCTTTGCACCCACTGCAAATTTTGTTGTTGCACTGCTGTAATAGCGAAATGGACTTGGACACACCCATAAATGTGTCCTATACCTTAGGCAATAGACTGTTGAGAAGACTGCTGAAATAGGGCCTGGGACTTATATTGTTTCATCTTTACTTCAGCTTATGGCATCATATCATGTGCCCAATCATCTCTAATCTATCTGCTGACTTGTTTGGCTTGCAGAATTGTCATTACCAAGAGTGGGATGGTGGAAGCCAGACTGAAGAAAGATATTCCAGCCAGAGTGTGTAATGATTTAATAACAGTGCATCTTCACCACATACTAATCTGGTGCACAGTAAGTACTTTCAAGCATTTCTGGGAGAAGAAATTTCTTTTGTCCTTCCCCTGCTTAGATTTATGGTTCGCTAATACGTCATAGTGTGGAGGGAAAAAAAATCTCTTACATACGGCAAAACACATTGCAGCCATTTATATATATCTTCAGAATCAGAGAATCTTCAGCAATGAGTAAGATGCAACCAAAATTAACAAAAATTGTGATTTTGTCTTGCACCATGTGACTGTTTCTGAGTATAAACTTATTCAGCCTTTTCTTTATTTTCTGCAGTGTGGCTGATGATATGAAGAAGAAAAAAAATGTGTACTTACTGAGTTTACATTTCTCACAGCCCTCATCACAAGGGACACAGTCCTTATTCTCAGCATCTGAAACAACAGCACAGCACCACAACTAAGAGAATGGGAATAATGTCAGTTGATTTTTATGCAAAGAACCCTAACCATAACCCTCTTATAACCCTAGCCATTCCCCTAACTTTAACCACATAAAATGCTAATTTAATGAATAAAAGAAGTGGATGATTCGGGAATGCAGTATTACAAGCAAACAGACAGGAGTGAAAAACATTAGTGGCTAACTGGACACAAAGACATCAAGTGTCTTGGTACTTAATGGCACATGGTTGTCTGTCCCTGTTTAGAGTGTTGCAACCCCCCATTGCTCACCTCATTATCAAGATTTAAGTAGTTTTGAAACACAGAAGCACAGTGAAATGCTGTGATGTCACTACATATGAAGCAGTACATACTGTCATGCTGGGAGGTTGGAGACACAATGAATTTTTACGTATTAGTTGGAGAACTTATTTAAAACTTTGAACTTTGGAAAGGCCCTCTGACTTAAGTCTCGGGACTTTTTGGACTTCTGCTTTGATTCAGACCAAAATTTTAGGTTTGAAATCACACTCGAACCACAGTCTGGACATCAGAGACAAAATTTGGTCTGGCAAAAAGAGGTGGTTTCAGTCTGGATCAAACTGATAATTGGTCCGGTTCATTTAGCGGGTGAAAGCAATTTTTAGAAATGTTCAGAATTTCAAACAAACAGGGGAAGTTAAGGCAGCCAATAAGAGGAAAATGAGCCACGGGAGTACTTGGGAAGAGGAAGAGACCCAGTTTTTAATTGAAATATAGCTGTT